>JANTFA010119336.1:0-13701 GCA_026413405.1 Phytosciara flavipes | reverse complement strand
ATTTTCTTTACTTCTGCCTCATTTTTGTGTACATTTTCCAGGTGGCGAGCCAATTTTCGATATCTTTTGAGACAAAAACAACAACAAAGCTTTTTTGCTTTGCTTTTTGACGTTGGAACGAACATCTTGACGTTGTCACACCTAGTACGCCGCTCAACGTTAATTGTACAGGGTTTCACGACTTTATTCGGCTTTTTTCGTCCACGTTTACCACCGTTTTTCTTTGAAATATCACGTACATTTACGCCAATCAGCGGAGTCGGTGGAAGTATATCAATGGACTGTTGGGTGACTTTGATATTGGAGCTGCCAATTTCGTCTGTAGTTGAATTGTCAAAAGGATCTGCAAACAATTTTTAGGATCATCTGAAGGAAGATTTGTTCACACTTATTACTCATACCACAATCGTTCCATACACAGTTGTGCACCTCGTTTCCAATTTCGATGATATTAGACAGATTCCGTGCCTTGAAAATATGAAACAAAAGTTTTATAGATGGAACATCAAACTATAAACTGTAAACTATTTTGTCTTAAGAGCATTCTTTAGAGCGTCAATGCTTTGTTTAATGGGTAGCCTACATTTGGGTGTTTCGCATTCTAATTCTGATTATTAGTAGATTTTATTGGATGTGGTAACGTTAGTAAATAGACTTTTCCAACAAGCTGTTGAATGAAAAATAAAATCATTCGTGTAAGTTTAACCGCTTATTTTGTCACGACACTAGTCATACTTACACAAACAAATATATTTTTTATCGAAAGCTATCAGAAAATGATCGATTACAATTTAGAAATAGGGATTCTTTGAAAATGATATCAACTGAGATAAAATACGAAATGCCTTGCTCAGTGGTGAATGCTCATAAGCCTAGTGAAGAATTTTTTCAGAGAATTTCTCCCGTAATCTCGGAATTTATAATAAAATCTTCATAGAAACTTTCTATTAGAAAGTGATAACCGTGACAAATATTACAGTTAGATCAGGTCGTTTCGATAAGTAAATGTTTGGGTATATGACAAATTCCATGACCTGTCGTGAAATAAGTTTCAGTGCGTAAGACTCTTCTTGAAGACAACTTCATAGAGTTTATCTAATCGCCTAGAGAACAGAATTCGAAAGAATACAAGATTATCTGAAAGTTTTACAGATTTAGCTATATTTCGACTGCAAGTCACGGTAAAAGTCATTGACTCATGTGTAACTCTTAATGCTCAATTGATTGCGTTAACTAGTTTTTATCCACAAAATTGATATATCTCTGTTAGTAAATATAAACTTACATCATTCATAGGTTGAGGTTGTAGGTAATATAAATAATTTTTAAGATTAGAATCATTCGTACTCGAAAAGAAACATATTTGTAATTACTGTTTTTGTTTTCAACATAAAAGGTCATCAGAATGTCTGTGTTCAGAATAAAATTGCTCATGAACTATCAATTTGTTATACGATCCGAGTGTCCACTTAAGAGAGTTTTCACTATCCATTTGATCATAAGCAATAGAATGATAATTGTTTCAACCGAAACTTTGTTTACAAATACTTATAAAACAATCGAATAAACCTTTATGCATGGATTGCACTTGCTCCGTTTACGTCTCCGTTTAGAAACTGCGTATGCGCACCTCTCTCTGAGCATTCGCAGTTTCTAAACAGAGAAGTAAACGGAGCTAGTGCAATCCATGCATTAAATTGTCAAAGTTGAACGAAACTGACTAGTGAGAGAGTGGGCGAAATTTTTTGATACACAGATACATGTAAACATCGCACTATAAATTGAGTGCATTCAAAAGCAAACAAAAATACAAAATTTTGTGTCTACCGACGTAAACGCCAGTATCCGGAGAGAAGACGCTCTTTTTAATATTCGCGATTTTCACGTATGTTCAGAGGGCGTCACATTATATGACAAAAAATATCGGACATAAGTACTTTCGATTTTTTCCGTAATGCGTCGCACCTTTTGCTGCAAAACACGAATACAAGTCTATCAATTTTTGAGATTTGTCATGTCATGACATACGCTTGTGGTGGTGTTAAAGCAAATCAGACAGTCAGAAACGATTCTGTATAAAATATTTTTAGAAATAAAGTTCTGAAATTATTTCATTTAACAAGAAATAACTCGTTTTCCTATTTCGAGCTGCAATATTTCGATTGTGTCAATATTCAAATGCTAGCTTTCGATGAATTCACAAAAAAACTGCAAGTTTCGCTGAAATTAATTAATTGAATTGCGGAATGATAACGAATTCTTTTGTGTAAACATGTCATAGTTTGCTTTAACAGAAAATTGTGCATTCGTAAAAGTTCTATTCAAGCTATTGGTTCTGAAAACTGAAATTGTGTGGAAATAAATCCTGTCTGCTTCTCAGGGAGACTTCTTTCAATGAGAATTGGCTTGTGTTTTCATTTTAGGAGAATGAAAGTGAAATATGACAATTAAAAAACATTTGAACTAATTGAGAGGTCGGCAATTTTATCATTTGACGGTTGAATTTACGAGTTATCAACATACATACTGGCAGAATATACCTAACCTCAATTCCATTCGTTTGAATTGATTTGTAGTTTGTGTTCTGTAGTTGTTGTCAGTGGTTTTTGTCTGTGGTTGTTCGTTGTTGTCTGTGGTTGTTGTTCATACCATAAGAGTATAGCAAGATTACTTACGTTCAGTGCGTATTCTAAGCGATTGCTGTCGTAATCGTAATCATCAGGCAACTCGTAACCCATTACTGTGTTTATTCCCTCGAAAACCTTTCAATAGCAAAAAAATTCGTTATAACAGACGATTCTACCGATCTAATGAAATTAGGAAATCTTTGAAATTATGTCGGAGGTGCAAAGGATTTAAGTACTCCGAAGACAGTTCATACGTGAATGATAATATTTTACTTACACTCTCAAAACCAATTTCCTTTCCTACATCAGTTGAACAGAAGTCGTTGACGTACATGGAATTGTTTAATGCGGACGACTGACTTGAACGATTGCGGTATGGAAATTCCTGTAGAGAAAAACAAGAAAACCTTTACCAGCAGGTAATTGCGAAAAAGTGAAACTTTCATCGACGTTGTTGATGGAAACGTTGTATGTAGCTTGGTGTTAAAGGCTTTTTTGTGACAATTCACACATCTAGTGCCTAACATTTATCACTCGGTTACATAAATAACTCTTTCATCATTTCTACGTATCTTGAACATATCATCTTATGGTTTCATTGAAGAAATTGATTCCTTGCCTATTTTCTGCACAGCTTTGCGACTATTTAAAGAGTCGGAATCATGAGGTACACTCATCGCAAAATTTCAGTGAAATTTCAACATAACTTTGCTCCAGCTGGTTCACTCACACAAAGACAATATCGTGTACGTCTTTATACGGCTTATTCACTACCTCGCTGAATAAAGACGAACAAAAACGTTTGTTTGTGTGTGTGCATTAGATGAAGAACAGCTGAAAAAAATTCACGTTCATTGACTTCGATTGTATTACAACTTTCCTCTTCATTGAAGTGTTTTTTCGAGTCGCCGTCTTGTAATAAATGTTAGTGAACTTTCACTCTGGTTCTCTCATAAAATTTTGCTATGAATATGTACGTTTGTATCAAGGTTTGAAAATTTCTCGGTTCCGGATGAAAATGTTCAATTTACGTTGGTTTATCTATCTCAAAGTGTCAATTTGTTTTACTAAAATTTGTTTCACTTACAATTCTATTATTGCAGTCCCTGTAAGTCGGAGCCAATTCAAGACCACAATTTTCACTGCTCACCGCCGGTCGCATTATAGATTCACGCGCCGGAGTTGCAAGAGATGTAAAATTGTTGTTCACCGAGACCGACTCGAGACCACACTCTTCGTTGAACACCGCCGGATGTATTATCGATTTTCGATCGCCTATGATAGCAGATGACTGGTTACTCCTTGAAGCCAATTCGAGATCCCACTTTCCATTGAATGGCCGAATCAACAAATTTTCTGCAAATTTAGTTGTAGCTGGTGTGCTCGACGTTGCAAAACGGTTACTGTACACCTAAACAAACATGAAAAACGATGACTTCAGCAGAAAGATTCACAAGGTAATTTCTTATGACAATAAGAGTTTCTCGGCCAGAAACTTTCAATTCAGTGGTTTCGGAGTATTGAATTCTTTGCACTTTTATGAGCTGAGCTTCAATTGAGTTGAATATTATCAGAAAAATTTCAGTGCGAAAGAAATTAGCGACAATAAGAAACAATACCCGATGGACAGTAAAAATATTTGAAAAAGAAATGTCTATCCTTTCGGGTCATGCCAGTATGACGTTCACCTAGTTTCCACCCCTCGATTTTTTTAAATGAAGAATACGGTGGATTACGTGTACTCAATACCAGATCAGAGTCTATGGTAACGCGGAGATGTTCTATGTTACTTGTTTCGTTATTATTGTTTCATTCAATCAGTTACTAGCTGTCAGTTTTATAAAGCTTACTCTGAAACTTGAAACAATTAAAAAGCAAAAAAAAAATTGTGTAAGCAATAGTCGCATGCAAACGCGAGGAAGAAGAAGTTTCATTCAATCAATTATACGAAAACATAACCTGACTGAATGAAAAATTTCTAACGAAACGTTGACGTTACTGTGTTGTGATTACCTGCTGGGATCTTCATTGAATAGGAACTGGGTTATTGATAGACATTCACCATGCACGTTAATTGTGGTTTTTTAGGTGGTAAAAAAGGAATCGAGCTTATATTCATCTATCAGAAACAGCACTTTCTGACGATGTGACGTAATGTAATTTAAAGAAAACTTTTTTCACTCACGCTACTGTCGTTCCCGATTTCAGCCTGCAGGTTCGTTACTGATAACCCAACAGTCGGACTCTTTAGCTCGGGTATTGATGAGGCTGCTGTGCCTGATGTTACTGTCTTGTAATGGTTGTCCAACATCTTGGAATTGTAGAAAATTTCTGTTTGCATCTGTGTGAATGTGTCATTTAACAGAAAATGATTTATGCTCCGATGATTATTTATTTTAAAACAAAAATTTACCGATGAGGATGTAAAAGTAAAATCGTCCGAAGACAGGTTCGTACGAAGACCATTTTCCCATACGTGTGACTTGCTCTTCATCAAATGAGAGAAATATATTCATAAAATGCTACGACATGAAAATCGTTTATTTTACTTACATTCGTTTCGCCGACAAAAGACACAAATTTCGAAAACAGATCTTTCAAATCTTTTAATTTATTTTCTTTATCCATTTCACATCACAGTTTTATTTCTTCGTTTTGAAAAATATGAAGATGTTTCTCGAAATTCGATTGCTTTGATGGTTTAATGAGATCACAATTAAACGAAACAATTTTGTAAAGTCTGCTCACTTCTCGATTCCTAAGTCTGGGAAAAATTTTAAATTCATTACATTAAGCGGATGGTATTATTGGAAAATGTGGTCAACTTGAGTTGTCGTTTTGTTCGCTATTATAGCCGTAACCCTTTATAATGAGTGAAATGAGTATGTTTAAGTATACTAATATACTGTATACAATATATAGCAAGCACTATAGCTATATTCACATAGCAAGTTAATTGTACATATAAGCAGTGTTCGGCCGCAGACACACAAACTAATTTTTTTGCCAGACCCGTTACTCGTAATATAAAGTGTGCCGAAACAGATCGAAAAAGGCAGTGGAGTCTTAACTCATGCACTGAAATGTTTCATATCAGAATATTATCATATTGAACTTCTTTCTGTCTGTATTATTGAATTTTCAAGAATTTATATATATGAACATGGACCGATGCATCAATTGTAAATATCAAACCAATGGACCTACTAAATGGTTACGGTCAGAGTCTTTGTGTTTCTTGTTCGAATTCGCATAACAAATATTGGAGATTTTCGAGGAACAAAATTCCGTTTTGTTCAAAAGTTGAGAGTTTTTCCATTGAATGTACAAAGTCACGAAAATTTTCTGAGTATTGCGAAGTGACTTGCGTTGACGGTATATGTACAATAAGATTTGCTGTACACTCAGTGTTGTGCAAATTTGCTTGTTGTTTTACTAGTTCATCATTTATTCAACACTGATACATCACTTGCACACCGAGTCTACATCTCTTTTGGAACAGTGAGATTCTGATATGAAATACTATAAGTGTGGCTGAAGGCTGACGGATGTTTGTTGCACTAGGTATGTGTTGTCAATGCAAAATTCGGTCAACATTTATCCAACAATTTTCATCACTTTAAGTGCATGATACGCAGCAATTGAACATCACTTAAGCAACAGTATTGCTGTGTAAGAGTGTAGCAAGAATGTGGCTTAAGTGTTGCATTGATGACGGATTTTTATTGCATTATTAAAGCATTACCAGTTCATCATGTTTACATCACCTATGCAACAATTATACATCATTCATAAGGATATTGTATATCTATTGTCTACAAAAATGCAACACCAAAAAAAGTAAAACCATGATACATCACAAACAGAACAATTTTATCACTCTACTTTTCATCAGCCTCATTATACAAATCACTCACACTTACTCAAATGAGCCCTGACGGTCCGTTGCTCGAGCGCTAAGAGAATCGTTCTAACCAATCAAATAATGTTTTACTCTATTGCTAGCTGGTATGCGCGAAACATCCGCATTAGAAGCATAGTTATTGTCAGATACCACATTGCTTAATCGACGATTAATAAAATCAAATGCATATAAATTAAATCATGAAATTATGCATCTTTCATTCATAAATCCAAAAGAGACAGTGGCAGACGCCTCGATGGAGTTCCGTATGATCCCGTAATCATATCCCGTAATCCGAACGTAATCATATCCGTAAACCCAAATATCCTATAGCACACGATATTTTTTTTCCTCTGCCTTTCAACCCTGAAAACATGGGATCGCGAATTTGATAATTCAATCGCAGCAATCTAAGGCCTTAGAGTAAAATGCAATAATCATTTACAATCGTGTTTTGCTGATTCACAGACTTTTAATGTCAAACAGACCGAATAAAATGGCAGCAAGTGTATTAGTTTTATTACCAATTTGTGCTGAAATCCAAAGTGATGATCAAGCGGATCATGTATTCCAAATGATTCTGAAAAACACCATTGCTAGGAAAATCGATGATAACTATCTGGCCAGTGCTTTTAAAGCTGGTATGTCAGCAGATAAATTAGTCGTCGATTGGGAGATTTTAACCGAAAATTGGAAAAATTTGAAATCAACGAAACATCGTACATCGCAATCAAAATTAATTGGCTTCTGGGCAATTAATAACTACCCGCTGATGGGTAAAAAGTTTTTTGGCGATGCGTGGAAAGGTCTTGAACGAAAAAGTGTAGAGGTCGCTCGGGATTCCAAACAATTTGACTGCGATGAAATCGACACATTCATATTCCGAAAAATGAAGCTCACCTTAGTTGAGTTAACCGTGTCCGAGAGTACTTTGGAAAAGTTGAAACACTTCGTGAGAGCACCACCCACCATCGTCAAATATAACCCGGTTATGATATCATCAAAAGCAAAGATGTACGATATTAACCGCGAGTATATGGATACTTGCTGGGATGCACTTAAAAACGGTCAATTTTCAATGGATCTGGTAAGTTCCTCAATTGTGGATTTATTTTGTAATGCGATGAACTTCAAGATTATTACATAAATCTATAACAGCAATCGCCTTCATTGTATACATCAACGTGCAGTGTGTTACTGAACCGAACGATCGTACAGCCGATTGATTTGAGTAAAAATTCAATGTTCATTCCACCGAAAATCCCTGACGATGGTGTGAGTGGTGAGTGGTTACCATCTTTTATAACACATTATTACAACCGCGTTATCATACGCTTGTACGGCTTAATGAATTTTGTTTTATTATTCGTACAACATTCTGGAATATATGATTAAAATGCAGTGTAGATAACAAACTCGGATTTAAGTGTGTTGGGTTAACAGGAAAAGGTCGTTTCATGAAACGATTCATGACAAAACAACGAGATTTGGAACGACTAAGTGTTTTCCCGATTTTTCGTGTCGGATCAATCAGAGGGAGTGCCCTGAAGACAAAACAAAGGGGCCGTTCAAAGTTCTACACTTTTCCGTCATTTTCGTATTTCAGTGTTGTGCTCGAGTGGTAGTCTTCTGATAACAATGCAACAAAAACTGGTGTATCTTCCTTGTACGACACACTTTTATTATTACAACACCTGACCAACAATCCATCCCCAACTTCGTTCCACGTTGACTCCTTCTTATACAATATAAACGCGGCCAAACTTGGTGAATATCAAACGAATGATAACTGTTCCAGTTTCGGTCATTTTGTTTCGATCACTCTGACCAACATCATTTCACTGCATCAGATGAAAAAGTTGTTCAGTGTGCAAACCGGTCGTATATCTGAATGTGGCAACAACTAGTCGATTTTTGCAACTGCACGGCCCATAAGACCCAACCACATTATGTTCGCTATCGATCGCACCCCATACGCCCAAATCCGAGTTTGTTTTTTAAACTTCATTTTCACTAAATATGAATCCAGTAGTTCTCGATTCATTCTATTTTAAAAGTTCATGAACGAATTTTTCTGCATTGACTTGCAATGTTGAATTCAAAACATATTCTCTGCAGGCAGTTTACCGGCAAAACGAGCGCGACAAAACTCCGATTCGCATGGTGTTGTAAGCAGTGGTGAGTACCATGATTTTACGAGTTACAGTTCGAGTATGTGTTTCATGCAAAACCTAATTCAAAACACATCTTATCAACAGATATTTTCGAAATGGTGGTCGAAATTCGGGATAATGTGAGAAGCATGGCAGAACGATCCGGTGGACTCGATAGCAGAGCTATTGATCAAATAAAATCCGAAATGAATGACAAGATAGCACAGGTCGAAGAAGAAAGAAATGGATGGGCTCGGTACGCTACAAATAAAGACGATGAGTTGAACGCAACAAAGGGAGAATTATCTGAATCGGAAAAGTTAAGATTGGAAATGGCACAGAAGGTGGATGACATGAAAACGGAACGAGAACGTTACATGGAAAAAAAGGAGATGGAATTGAAAGAGGCAAGAGATGAGCTGGCGGCGAGGAATGTTGAGCTGGAAGGAATACGACTGGAAATAGTTCAAAAGGCGGAGGCGAAGCAGAGGGAATCGGAGGAGGCTAGAGACAAGCAGGCTGCATTGGATGTTAAGTTGAACGAGTTGAACAGACTTGGAAAAATCCGATTAGAATTGGTCGAAACGGAATTGAAACAGGCAAGAACTGAGTTAGTTGAGAAGGTAGCAGCGAAAGAAGAAGAATTGAGTAAGGCAAAAGAAGCATCCGCACAGTTTGAAGATCAACGAAACGCTTGGGCCAATTATGCTACAAGTAAGGAAAATGAGCTCGCTTCTACAGAGGAAAAACTATTTGCTAACAAAATTGAATTGGACAACTGGACGAGATACGCGAACAGTAAAGAGTGTGAACTCAAAGAAGCGCAACACGGCTTAGAAGCAACGAAAATCAATTACCTAAAACTTGAGGAAGAGTTCCGTTCATACAAAAAGCACGTTGAGTGTATGATACAAGAATTACGTAGTCGTATCACCGAGTTGGAAGGAAATGATAAAAGCAATGGCGGAACGGCTCCGGCGATGTGTACGACACCCGAAAATAATGAAAATGACACAGCAAAAGATCTAAAAGAAGCGAAGCAATGCGATACTCGCACTCGTCGGAGTCGCGCTGGTGCACGCCAATAATTTTTTTCTGATCTCTTTGATTGGCTCTGTTTTTCCAAAATTAAATTTTCTTTCGAAACAATAAACAAACGCCAGTAAAAGTAATTTTTCTCGTGGTTCAAACCTTTTGGCAATCCCTTCCGGTGAATGGCGATTCACTTGAAGTCCGTAGAGGTACCTTCCAATTCGCTGGGTGGTTCATTTAAAGCCGCTAAAGGTGCCTTGAAACACTGTCGTTATTTATTGTCACGGGCGATGGTGGTAACTTCCCGTGTAAAAATAAAATTCTCAGAGTGTCGAAATACGTAGTCTCACGTCTCAGAGAACAATAGATTTGAGACCTTGAGACTATTTATTTCAACACTTTGAAAATTGTATCTTCAATCGGGTTGCAACTCAATTAAACTTATTTGTGGAATCTTCAAATAACTAGCGGTTCACTAAATTCACTTAAATTGATGAGCGACGTGCAGTTCATTCTAAGCCACTAGAGGCACCTTGAAGACCACTAGCGGTTTATTTAGAACAATTAGTGGTAACTGTCGGTTCGTTTTGGCGGTTCATTTAGAGTCACTGACGGTAACTAACGATTTATTCGAAGCTACTGAATATAAGTAGCGGTCCATTTAACGCCACGGCTTAAATGCAAACTACTGCTAATAGTATGAAAGTTTTTACCGACTACAGCCGGTAATGTTAACGGTAACTTCGGATCCACTGCCAGCTACCGCTGATAGCTTTAAGCCTTCCGCAAACTATCACTGGCACGGTAACTTCACAACTTCCAGTAAAGCGCTGAAACGTTTTACGCTTTCGTCAACTACCTCTGGTAGCTTTGAACCTTTCACCGACTAACGTTGGTAGCTTTAAACCTTCCAAAAACTACCGCTTGTATGCTTTAACCGTTCGCCAACTACCACCAGTTATTTCAAACCTTTTGCCAACTATTTCTTTTATAATTTAACCTTACGTCAACTACAGCCGATAGCTAGTGTGGTTTAATAGTTCGCCACTTGCCGCCGGTAACTTTAAAAATTTCGCCAACTATCACTGCTATATTTCAACCTTCCGCCAACTATCATCGGTAACTAAAACTTCCGATAATACGTTTAACGCTTTTGCCAACTACATTTGGTAGCTTTAAACCTTCGGCTAACTATCGCTAGTACAGTTTGACCGTTCGACAATTTCATTTAGATACTTAAAACTTTCCGCCAACTATCGCTTCTATACTTTAGCCTTACGCCAACTACCGCTGGTAGCTTTAAACTCTCTTGCAACTATCGCTAGGACGCTTTAACATATCGCCAACTACTGGATGTTATTTTAAACCTCCCGCAAATCATCTCCAGTACGTTTCAAACTTTCGCCAACTATCGGTAGGACGTTTTAACCTTTCGCCAACTAGCGCCAGTTATTTTAGACCTCTCGCCAACTATCGCTAGTGCGGTTTAACAGTTCGCCACTTGCCGCCGGTAACTTTAAACCTTTTGTTATCTATCGATAGTACGGTATAGCTTTTCGAAAATTACTACTGGTAACTTTTAAACTTCCGGCAACTATCGCTGATACGTTTAACGCTTTCGCCATCTACCTTTAGTAGCTCTAAGCCTTCGGCTAACTATTGCTGGTACAGTTTGACCGTTCGCCCACTACATCCGGTAAATTTGAACTTTCCGCCAACTATCGCTTCTATACTTCAGCCTTACACCAACTACCGCCGCTCTAAATTCTCTTGTAACTATCGCTAGATCGCTTTAACATATCGCCAACTACCGGATGTTATTTAAAACTTCACGGAAACCATCGCCGGTACGTTTCAAACTTTCGCCAACTATTGCTTATACGTTTTGACCTTTTGCCAACTACCGCCAATTATTTTAAACCTTTCGCCAGCTATTGCTTACAGTTCGCCACTTGTCGCCGGTAACTTTGAAAGTTTTGCCAACTATTCCAACTAAATTTCAACCTTCCGCCAACTATTACCGGTAACTATAAAACTTCCGGTAATTATTGCTAATACGTTTAACGATTTTGCCAACTACCATTGGTAGCTTTAAACCTTCGGCTAACTCTCGCTAGTACAGTTTGACCGTTCGACAATTTCATCTAATAACTTTAAACTTTCTGCCAACTATCGCTTCTATACTTTAGCATTACGCCAACTACAGCTGGTAGCTTTAAACCCTCTTGCAACTATCGTTAGGACGCTTTAACATATCGCCAACTACTGGATGTTATTTTAAACCTCACGCAAATCATCTCCAGTACGTTTCAACCTTTCGCCAACTATCGGTATGACGTTTTAACCTTTCGCCAACTAGCGCCAGTTATTTTAGACCTCTCGCCAACTATCGCTAGTGCGGTTTAACAGTTCGCCACTTGCCGCCGGTAACTTTAAACCTTTTGTTATCTATCGATAGTACGGTATAGCTTTTCGAAAATTACTACTGGTAACTTTTAAACTTCCGGCAACTATCGCTGATACGTTTAACGCTTTCGCCATCTACCTTTAGTAGCTCTAAGCCTTCGGCTAACTATCGCTAGTACAGTTTGACCGTTCGCCAACTACATCCGGTAAATTTAAACTTTCCGCCATTTATCGCTTCAATACTTTAGCCTTACCGCCGCTTTAAACTCTTTTGTAACTATCGCTAGGACGCTTTAACATATCGCCAACTACCAGATGTTATTTAAAACCTCCCGGATACCATCGCCGGTACGTTTCAAACTTTCGCCAACTATCGCTTGTACGTTTTGACCTTTCGCCAACTACCGCCACTTATTTTAAACCTTTCGCCAGCTATTGCTTATACATTTAACTTTTCACCAACTACCGCCTGTAAGTTTAAATCTCTCTCCAACTGCCGCCGGTAAACTTAAACCTAATTCCGGTGACTCTAAACGTTTCGCCACGTACCGTCAGTATTTCTGAACGTACATCCTTGAACATGTCGCCAAGTAACGTCTGAATGTTGAATTTTTTTATTATCGAACTACCACCACTTGATTTAGTTTTAGAAATGATCGTGACGTGCCCTATTGTTCAGTAAGATCTTATTTATTAAAAGGAAAGTTCAGATGTCCTCAAAAGTCATGTTATCTGCATATATATGTATCCATTAATATAGAGTATGAAACGTGTTCGGTTTATGTTCTCTGTTATGGATGAGAACGTAGAATTACTTTCTTATCGGCATGAGCTTTATTGTTATTTCAGTAATGTAAAAGTAATGTTAAAGCATGTGGTCAATGTCTCACAAAAAATCCTCTTATTATTAAGTTCTTGCATTGAAAGTCACAGAAAGCGAAACATATCAGACATGCATTATATGGCTGCTGATGAACGACGATGTTAAATTACAGAGTACAGGATAGAGGGAGAAGACCAAAATTCAATGAAACGGAAAATATTGAATGCAACAAAATAGTAAAGTAGACGGACAAAAGTCTGCTGCGTACATCGTTCATTCACAATGTATATAATGGTCTAAGTCATAGGCTGCGAGACAAAAGTCATTTTCATTTTACGGCTATTAAGCGTTTGTAATTTATGGTTATGACGACGACCCCAATTTACCACCCTTCAAATAATTGGTTGATTCGATAGTTTTTATCGGTTGAATTTCATCTATATTACCTTCTATTAGAATGTGTTTCAGATAATGGCTTCGATCGAATTATACAATTTTATGTTTATTTATATTGCCATCAAATTGATAGATTATACTTTTATGTGGTAAGCTCATACGTACAGACTGAGATAAAAGGTTTTAGATAACACAATGTGTGATTGTAGTGCTGCATATTAATGTGATCATTTAATTGCTTTGAAGTAATTTACTGCATGGAGCGCCGCTGAAACTATTCTGGTCACTATTCTCACTTTTTTCAACTATTTTTGAGGGACTCAATAGTGACCAACTATTTCTCTGTTTTTTCAACTATTT
>JANTFA010119225.1:0-13704 GCA_026413405.1 Phytosciara flavipes | reverse complement strand
GTGAGTTTGTTCATATGAAATCGCTATGTCCTCCGGCTTGTATGAATAGACCATACCTGGTTTTAACGTTCATTGCGGATATGGAACCTGGTATGGTGCATAAAATGAATATTCAGACAACTACTGGCTCAGAATTTATGGTGATTCAATTGAGCCATCGTCCAATTAAATCGGTAATGGCTTCAATTCTGATTGATTGAAGATTTCGCAGATTCACTTAAAAATGAAAATAGTAAATTACGTTGAACGTTGCGAATTTATTTTTGTACTTATGAAAACGAAAGAGTATGCTCTGTCGAAAGGAATATATTTTGAACTTTCCAAAAACATTTTCTTCGACTGAATATATCTATACTTTGTCGGTCTCACAAGTCCAAGAAAATGTTTCCTTTGTCATCAAAATAGAATGCACTGAACGCTGATGCTCCAAAACCATTGAAATGATGCCGCTACAGCGTCCAATGACTCAACGTTGTCCGTTAGAAACACTCCGATTTTCATATCTAATTTCAATTTGCAGCGTTGTCAAAAGCATTAGTCAAAAATTGCAAGATCTGTTCCACACTGTCAGCAACGATAATCAAAAATGGATTTTCGCCCTCTATTTCTGGTAATATTGCAAGATTCGTCATTTTGATAATCCCGGGATTTATCAGTGAATTTGACCACTGCTTGCGGAGTCCAATTACCATTACTTTCATCGGCTCCGATATTCGATGTCGACGACATGAGATGGGCATGAACAAGACAACTCTCTAGCAAAGTCATAAGTGTAACACTGTTAGAATATTCTCAACTGTCCGATTTCAATCCCTCTAATTTTGCAAACAATGCTTGTGATTTTCCTAGAGAGTTGCCTCGGCATCAAGCGTTGAATGTAATTTACAGAGCCGAAAAATGTTGTGATCAAAGGAGTAGAAATCCTTGAACTGATTTATTAATTAAATCTCCTGATATCGAAATGTCGATCGACATTACTGTAGTCGAGAATAATAAGCTCAACACATAGCCGCTAACAGACCGTTTTTCATTGTGTGAAAACGTGGAGACCGTCAGAATCAGAAAATTGCTAATATTAAACTAACTATTCATTTCCTCACTAGTCGCTCAGAGGTCTGACTCAATTTTATACCGATCGTGTAATTGCACTCATAATTGCTAGTGTCGGGAAGAAATGACTGATCAATAGAACACTTTAAATTCGCCATTGACGGTGGGTTGTGATGGCGAAATGTTTTTCTATCAATTAATTCGTAAATTATAGAAAATTGTAGGGATTCAGATTTGTGCGCTGGCAACAGCCGACGATTTCAGCGGCATGTAATGACATTTGCTCTCACCATTCCGCTCTTAGTGACATCGATTTTCGATCCCAGTGGACCCGAGCGCCGGTCGAATCTTTGTGGATCGGCGTGACATTCGGCATATAAATGACAATGTAGATCCATACTTTCGTCAGAAGACTTTCAGGTAGTTAACCAAGAAAACATTCCTTCATTCGTCCCTTATGGTTCCTTCATTTCTTTTTCATTCGTGCTTTACGGTCTGACAATCCATAAGCAGATCCACAAGCACATTACCATAATACTCACCCACAATACTAGAAAGACGGGAGAAACAAAAGAACGAAAAGAAAAAAATCGACATATCGACGGCCAGTCGACCACATTACCATAAAACAGTGATCATAATCATAAGACTGTTAATCCAACGAACAGTGCTCGTATCCCTCCCCTCTCCTTACGCAGTCTAGGCGTAATGACCTAAATCAAGGTCTGACAAATTGAAAAAAAAAGGTTGGATGCGAAGGCTAAAGTCAGAGTTACAGCGTCGACCATTTTTCCTGTTTTTCATTAAAAAGTAAAAAAATGTCGTCTAAAACGCTGCAGCCTTTATCTTTGCATCCAGCCGTTTTTATCAAACCAAAAAATTGATTCCTTGACTTATCACCTCAAAGTCTTAGTATGGGTCTATCGAAAGTGTGGCGAAACATTACCATCTCATTTTAAGCGACTGACATTTGTGTTCGATTTTGGTAAACAAAATGGAATTTAGAGGCATATCCTTGCACAATTTTTTGTTTAAAATGAGATTGGTTTGATAACATAGGTTTTCACTGTATTGGGTTGCCATTAAAGTTGCCATTAAGAATTGATGAGCCTTTTAATATACACCAGTGCATTTGTTATGTAATGATTAAAATGAAACCTTACCAATGCTGTGTACCTCGAACCTTACTTACAAGGTAATACGGGTAATACTCGAACGTTTGACAGCACTTCTACTTTTTTTATACTCGTTTTATATTCATCCTGATAAAGTTACAACATTTTTTCATTGTACATGTGCAGGTATGAGATGCGTAACATTTGCACCTCTATTTTATTCGTCAACTAACGCATATATTCAAGGTACAGGTAGCTCAATCGGCAGAGCGTCGCACTCACAGTCTATGGTTTACCCTTTGTTCAATTGCTCATAACTTAGTGTGGATGAATTTTATACCCAATAAGATCCTATTTGCCCCAAAAGTGTTACAAACGTAAGAGTGAAAGCATTAGGCCTAGGTTCTCGTACTTCGTACGGGTCTTAAAATGATACAATGTAGTGTCAGTATTAACTCTTCACTGAGTCATTCTACGCTTAATTAAATCCAAAATGATGGATGGCAATATTGAAATTAGTAATTCAGAAAAGCTAATCAATTCAGACTCAAGCAACATTCTGCGTTGCATTCAGTTTTATTATAGGTACCCATTCGCTTAATGTGCAATAACTTGAGTGTCAACGAAGAACGTTGACTATATGAGTACAGGACAATGCCGAAAAATGTACTGCATCAACATTGTGTGTATCGATAAATTGACGTTGCAGGTGCACTCAACTCTTTCAGAAGTTTTAACATTCGAAGGCCACGACATTTTTTTTGTTGATCTGTTGTTTACAAACGAATACTCAAGTTCGAACAAAAAAGAAGCAGCTTCTCATATGTATAAGAGAGAGGAAAAACGCTAACTGAGTAATGAGACGAATCGGTAGAACAGTGTTATACTGAAACTTGATTCGATAAGGTTGATTCGGAGTGAATTTTTAACCAAAATAATGACTGCCAACGAAGCACTAAGTAGAGCCCCAATCAATCTTCATAATTCGTTCAAACACATAAATGTCTATAAAATGATTAAGATAATTTTTTTGTTATTGATCCTAGTTCCCCTACTTACATATTATTATGTACTAACGGTGAGTATATCCTTTATCTTCACCATCACACTATTCACACCCGTACGAGGTACTAGGGTGTAATGGTTTCCCCCTCACGCTTGTAACACCGGCGAATTCGAATCCCCGAGTGAAAAGGAACCTTCTGTAGTTGTCTAGATGTGCCGAATTCGAAACCTCAAGAGACACTCTAACTCAAAAAATGAGCACTACTCGTACGGGTCACTCTTGATGTTTTTTGTTCAATTCACATCACACCAACCCGATTTGTTGTGCAATAAATTATTAGGTGCCTTCAGATGAAGCGATTCGTAACAACTATCCTACAAGGTCACAATTTGATGAATACGAAGAACTTAGCAATTTGCAAGCTTTGAAGACACGAATAGATGACATGTTACGACTCAAGGTAAATCAATTCCAGAGTTCTAATTAAGTACGTTTAGCAAAATCCCCTTTTACCTGTTGACAGAGCGCAGTTTCGACTGAATTGGGAGAATTGGAATCGCAACGGCAAAAGCTGCTATTGGAAATTGGAGTCTATAATCAACAATTTGACGAACTCAAACAAGATTCGACGAAGCAACGAACTGCAGTGGAACAGGCACAACCAAATACACTCGAAATGGCGTTGCCAGTTACAATTACATCGAATGGTTGTCGAATCCACTCCTGCTTTGACCATTCGCGTTGTAGTTTGTCATCTGGATTTCCTGTCTATCTGTACGATCCCGATATGTACTCTGTCGTTGGAAGTGGATATGTGATTGACGAATTTCTGAAGACCACCATCAAACAATCGCTTGGCAACAATGCTCATCTGACACAAGATCCGAAAAGTGCGTGTGTCTATCTGGTGCTCGTTGGTGAAGCGTTCCTTGCAAACGAAAATGTTGAAAGCAACCAGAGCACTATACCGACTGACAGACACTCTGGTTACCGTCCGTCCATCAATTTGACAAGTTTGAGGAAGCTGCCGTATTGGGGTGTTGATGGTCGTAATCACGTTTTACTCAATCTGGCAAGAAGAGATTTGTCCAGCGCATCGGGCAATCCATTTCGTGGCCAAGATACATCCCGTGCGATTATTGTCCAGTCAAGTTACAGCGAACAGCAATTTCGCCCAGGCTTCGATATTGTTGTGCCACCAGTTTTGGGTCCATCAGGAGGCGATGTTTGGCAGGAATGCGAGTCTTTAGTCCCAGCACGTCGAAAGATTTTACTGAGCTTCCAAGGTGAAATGCAACAGTTGCGTGCTAAAAATGTAACCAACAAAGTATTGGACGATGAAGAGAATTTGACCGAGTTCATTGTTGACCATCTAAAGGAATTGACGAATGATGGAACGATACAGGAAAACATTCTGTTACAATTCGAATGTGTGCCAGCAATGCAGCATAAGATTCCAGTGTCAATCAGTGATTGGTCATTATGTGGAGACGGTTCATCGCGAAAGCAAGTCCTCAGAGAGTCTACATTCGCCTTATTGCTTGTTCCAGGTAGTAGAGAGGCCAGTTCTACACTACTACAAGCTCGATTGTACGAAGCGCTGCGTTCGGGTGCAATTCCTGTAATTGTAGGAGGAGATCAAGTGCTTCTTCCGTACGCTGAGACTATCGATTGGCACCGTGCAGTCATTCTCTTACCAAAAAGGCGCATAACCGAACTGCTTTTCCTACTAAAAGCTGTTCCAGATCCTGATTTACTGGCTATGCGTCGTCAAGGTAGAATGATTTGGGAACGATATCTCAGTTCAATACAAGCAACGGTAGACACTATTGTAGCCAGTCTGCGTCATCGCTTAGGTATGCGGCTTCGGTTTACGTTGGACAGAGATTAGAAGAATTGTTTGTTAATTCTTCACTTACAGGAATACCACCACGGCCAATTCAATCTGTTGTTGCACAGAACGATTTCAACATTACATTCTCACCACTTAAATCGGATTCTCCAAGTAAGAACGTCGAGCCAAAAGAGTCATTGGGACCGATCGAGCCACCTTATGCAAGTCCCACTTTTCGTCGAAAATATACGTCACTTCTGATTCAGTCTCACGAAGCGTGGAACGATTTTCATGGCGACCCATTTTCAACGTATCCTTTCGACCCATTCAGTCCAGCATTGCCATCAGATGCGACATTTATCGGTTCGCAAAAGGACTTCCGTCCAATTGAAGGACGAAAAACTGCCAATGAGTTTAGTAAAGCTCTTGGTGGAAATCATCCCCGAGAGCAATTTACAATCGTCATGTTAACATATGAACGGGAGCAAGTTCTTATGAATTTGTTGAGTCAATTGTATGGTCTGCCATATTTGCATAAAGTCGTTGTGGTGTGGAATTCGCCGAGACCACCTTCGGAAGATTTGATATGGCCTGATATTGGTGTGGAAGTGTCAGTCGTACGGGCGTCACGCAACTCCTTGAATAATCGTTACATGCCCTTCGATATTATTGAAACGGAGGCCATTCTATCGCTTGACGATGACGCCTGTCTTGGGCATGAGGAAATTATCTTTGCCTTTCGTATTTGGCGCGAGCACCGTGACCGTATTGTCGGATTTCCTGGCCGCTCCGGAATTTGGAATGACAAAAATAACGACTGGCGATACAATATACGATTGTGTTGTGAACTGAACATTGTGCTACCTAGCGCAGCTTTCTTCCACAAGTACTACTCATATATGTACACGTATAGCTTACCGCAAGCTATTCGAGACAAGGTAGACGAGTACATGAATTGCGAGGACATTGCGTTGAATTTCTTAGTATCGCATATTACACGTAAGCCGCCGGTGAAAGTGACATCGACATGGAATTTTGCGTGCCCTGGACGAAAAGTGGGATTAAGTGGCGACGGTGCACACATTCGAGAACGAAATAATTGCATCAATTTCTTTGCCCAAGTTTTGGGCTACATGCCACTGTTGAATACACAATATCGTGCCGATTCAATATTGTACAACATGGACAACATACAGAAGTGTTTCAAGTCCATATAGAAACTCTTGATGAATTTCAAAGCTTTCGTAGTTTTCCTGTTTTTTTTTATTGCTGTTTGGCATCTAGAGCTGACCACACAGAACAATGACCCCAGAACAACGTTCCCACAATGACGTGATAAAAATTCGTAGAGTGATTTTGTTGAGCCTAGAATTTTTCTAATGGATTTATTGGTGTGTGCTGGGATAGGAATCGGATAATTTTTTTTTTAATTGGCAGCAATTTGGCCTAAAACAATGATTACATCTCGTTTCATGTATTTTCGATGAAATTAAGATTTTGATCTAATTAGCTATGAATAAAAGCTCCAAAAGTCATTTTTTGTTTATATTTTCATTCTCAAAAATGTTTTCAGTGGCAGTGAGGTTGATAGCGACGAAGACCTTTTTTTCCCGCCGGCGAAACAACCGAAGCTCCCAGATCAAGAAGAACGTGCATGGAAGGACGAAGGCAATATTCCAGTATCAAAAAGTTTATGGCTAGCCCTAGCTTTTAAAAAGTCCTGTACTCCATCGCTCTTTATTCATTTATTTAAATATTCCAATGACTTTTCAAAATACAAAAATTTAGGAAATTTGAAAGAGAAACGTTTGCGTGTTCATACATATCTTGCTCAAGACTATACACTAAGGAGGTTATTATGTCGTCCGCCATTTTTTCAGACAAACGGTGTTACACTTCTCTCATACAAAAAAAAACTCACCACAGTTAAGTTTGTATGACGTGGTGTTTGCATGAAAAGTGGTGTGCCACAATGAAAGTATAAACCAGGTATGGTCGACTGTCAAACTTTGTAGGGAGCGGAGGACATAGCGATTTCATATAAATAAATTCACCTCTCATGGGGTGTGAGTTTGTTTATATGAAATCGCTATGTCCTCCGGCTTGTATGGACAGACCATACCTGGTTTTAACGTTCATTGGTGTGCCAGCCGATTGCCCGTCTGGCAAGACCGCCTATGTATATAGCCTTGCTCATGCTCACTCTGTATTGAATTCTCATTTTTTTCAAAAATCTTAGGAGGGCAAGGACTCTGACTACGGGCCTGCTCATTGCTCTGGTCGTAAACATCGGTCTCATAGGAACTTCCAATTTTCTCCACTTGACAAGGAAATAACTATTTCTGGTGGTTTTTGTAAAATAAACAATTTGTACTCTCCTTCTGAAATATATTAAAGTCATCCAGCAACTTGTAGAACTTAGATAGAGTGTGCTCTCATCCAATTAGTATTTTTGTCTTTCAATTTATTCATGTAATTTGGAAACATATTTGTAGGGGACGCATGCCCAGCAGCAGCTCTTCAAATGAAGCAGCGAAAGAAACGGTGGGTTCTAACATACCACTGTTATCAGTCAATCGATTATTTTACATTAAGTTTGAGTATTCAAGTCATTGGTATACCACAACCATGAACAACTCATTTCAAATAGCCATATTAAGAAGAGGTCTCACACTAACCTTTTTCGTTGTGAATTTATTGGGCTTATGGCCATTCAGATTCGTACAGCGAAACAGACAGATCAAATACAGTTCCATCAGAGCCATTTACTCAGTTTGCCTTTTATTTGGGGGATTGATTACATTTCAAGTGATCGGAGCGATGACATTCGATGTTCACCAAAAAGGATTCTTCGGTTCTGACACATTGAGATTTGTGCTGCTCATTTACTCTCAATCCATAGTGATCTCATTTGTGTTTGCATACCTTGGTGTTCATTGGTTTGCTAGAGAAATCGAAAATGTTTACAAAAAATGGGTGGATTTGGCCAGTGAATTGGGAGATTCCATTTGCGATATCAATTTTTGGGGTGTGATTTTCAAAATTGTGGTCAGGACAGTTGCTGTAGAAATTGTACAAGCGGTGGGATCGTATACGTACGTGGCCAATTCAGACAGTACCACAGAAATCCTTGCTTCAATGCCATACTTGATGTTTTTGCTGCTATTGCCGCAGTGTGTAGCGAGACTACAAATGAATATATTTTACTGTATCGTTGTTGCCATCGAAGTTTTCAACAGAATTATGAATGCTCGACTCAGTAGAATTGTGACGAACGTAACGGAAAGTGCGGAGTACAGGCACATCGCAATGTGTAATTATTGTCATTGTAGTGATGCATTGGATAGGCTTTCAACGTTGCAATTGAAGCTGACACAAGCAACAATGTCAGTGAATTCCATATTTTCCATTCACATAGTTCTGTGGACCATGACAATAATAGTAACACTGACCGTACAGCTACTGAATCAAGTAATTTCAATCGTAGAGTTGACATTAGACCTCAATGAGAATGTTTTAATATTCAACGTATATGGAATTCTATCGATAATCCTCTCGTCATTCGACCACTTATCTATTTCGAATGCATGTCAGCAAATAAAAGATTCGGTGAATAAATTCGATTTCATTGGTAAACCATTGTCTTGTTACAATCATCCTATGTTTAGGCTTGTCAGACGTCTTCCATTTTGCATTCGATGGATATAAGTCGGGATACTGACGCAAGATTGCGGAAAAGTGTATGGATTACGTTCGAGTATTTCGTTTACATTGTGGAGTGATCAAAAATTTCATTTCTTAGATTGATGATTTCTCCATGCAAATGATGCTGAATAAATTGGAAGTCCGGGGAATATTTACCTTAGATTCAACATCAACGACAGCGGTAAGAGGAACTCAAAACTACAATTTTTCAATGAGTTTTTAATGATCCGAAAATACGCCCAGCAAAGCTAGCTTAGAAACTGATCCCACTCGATTGGCCTCAAAGTTCTAGTTTCAGTCCAATGTATACGTTTTCTATATAGAAGTGCACAATCTAGTACTTCAAAGTTTAGAAAACACAAGTCAACGCGACGCGGATTGAGCTTGTGAAAATTCTTAAAAAAGAAAAACGTTTTCTGGGTGTAGTAGATTTCGTAATGGTTTGGACAGCTTAATTTGGTAGAGTGTGTTATGTGTAGCTCAGAAGTGAAAGGTGGACACGATGTAGCCACACAAGCACAACAAAACAATCTCCAAGGGCGCAATCCATAAATGACGTCCACTTTGAAGGGGTCTGTTCATTTTCGATCCCACTTCCCCTCTGTGCAAGCTAATAATTGAGCTTACAAAATATTTAAATATCTGTTAAAAATAATCGAAAAGTCAATCGCTGTCCACTCGAGCAGGATCTCTAGGTTTCGAGACCAAAACGAGGGGTGACTCACCTCTTGGGCCGGCATTCTAAATCGGAATAGAAAACTCTAATTGGATCCAAGCGGATCGTATGTTTTCAAGTCAATTAAATGAAGAAGATCCAAGATGGGCATCTCAGAAAGTGGCAAATGCGATTTAGTTCAAAGAAGTGTGTCGCTCCTCGGATCAAAGTAGAGTCCGTATCCGTGTCAATAAAAATACGTTACGTTTACTCGAGTCAAGTGAGAGAAATGGTGAGTCCGTACAAAATTTAGCTTTTGTTTGTTGAATAATATGATGGACTTTATTGTTCTGGTACTAGATGAAGAGGAGTGCGCCCGCTTTTGGTCTACTTATCCCTTCACTGTGCACATTTTTAAACGCTTTTCAACAACCTCCTCTCCCCTCAGGTCAATGAGTACTATTCGAATGGCCCCTTGCAGGGATTACCAGAAACGAGTTCTAATGCTACTGCCATTGACGAGGAACAACTTTCCAAATCTGATTTTGCTTTCAATTTTTCCAAAAGTTTTTCATTTAGAGTTCGGATATTTCTTCCTTAAACAGGCAACAACGGCAATCGTCTCATATTTCATGGTCATATTACAGTTTGAACTGGCAGAACGAACGAGTGCACCAAGAACATCACTTGCATAGCGCGAATGACTTAAATAACTTCTCATTTCTCGGTTGATATGTGCCTAGGCCGATGCAATGCTCCTACTTCCCCCAATTTTATAATTTGGCGTACAAACCATCCAAACGTAATTATGTTTTCTAAATACTGGTGATCACCTTGGTGGTGCGCTACCGAATATATTATTTGAGATTATTAAGATTTGAACTTGAATATAGAATGTCTCTTCAACACCAATTTGTCCAATTAACTTTTGTCCCTTAATTCATTAATGTAATTTATGGATGACGCATGCTCTCTAGCTACGTTTTAATAACAAAAAGAATTGGTTTACTCGAGGGGTTCGGACAGCAAATGTCCAGCAGAAACAAGAGAGAATGCCAAGAAAGTAGGCAGACGATTTTTATTTAGCTCGTAACCCCTCGGGTCGAATTTGATAGCGTAGTTGTTGTAAGTTTTACCGTACTACGTTTCACTCTCAATCAATTCGTTTGAAGTTAATGTAGATCATAGTTCACCCACGACCATGAACACCTCATATCAGACAGCGATATTGAAGTGGGGTGCCACAATAGCTTTTTTTGTTGTAAATTTATTCGGATTATGGCCATTCAGATTCGTAGAGCGAAACAACCAGATCAAGTACAGTTCCGCCAAAGCCATCTATTCGATTTGCTTTTTCCTTTGTGGCATGACTATGTATCAAACGGTCGGATCGATTACCTTCAACGGTGATACTAAAGGGTTTTTGGGTTCGTTCACGTTGAGATTTGCAATGACAATTTACGTACAATCCGTACTGATCTCATTTGTGTTCGCATATCTGGGTGTGCATTGGTTCGCTAAAGAAATCGAAAAAGTTTACATAAAATGGGTGGCCCTAGCTAAGGAAATGGGTGATTCGCTGGGTACTATTGACTTATGGCGTTACATTACTGGAATGGCAATAAGAGTGATTGTGGTAGAAATAGTGCAAGTTATTGGAACTTTGACTTATATGATCAATTTTGAGAGTACATCAGACATCATCAAGTTAAAACCATACCTAGTGTTATGCATGCAATTGACACCATGTGTAGTGAGACTGCAAATGAACATAATCTACGGCTTCGTTATTGCAGTCGAAGTTTTGATCAGAATTTTAAATGATCGTTTGGTTGGCGTTGTTAACAGAGCAAAGGAAAGTGCCAGATACATAAACATGTGCAATCAGTGTAATTGTAGTGACGAAATGGACAGACTTTCAACGCTACATTTGAGCTTAGTGCAAGCGATAAAGTCGACGAATTCGATCTTTTCCGTTCACATACTACTGTGGACCACGACAACTGTATTAACACTGACAATACAACTACTGAATCTAGTGATCTCAATCATGGAATTGGCTAAACACCAGAACAGCAACTATAAAACTGCTGCAGTGTATAACTTGTATGGCTGCATATGCATTGTTCTCGCTTCATACGATCAATTATCTTTATCGAATGCGTGTCAAAGTTTAAATGAGTCGGTAAGACACCTTGGGGACTGTCTATAAATGACGTACATTGTAAGGCGTGAGAGCGTCTCACTGAGAGGGGCTCTGACCAAAGTGGGCACGCCATGTTGAAGGTAAAAGAGAGGGGTCTAAATATCTCCAGAAACAGTGGAAGTCATTTATGGACAGCTCCTTGTTTTGATCATCAGATCCTTCGTTATGTTATTTAATCGATGTATTTGCTTAGGCTGGCCAGACTTCCTCGATTTTACATTCAATGAGTGTAAATCGCGACGTGGACGCACGATTGCGTAGAAGTGTAAATTTTCTCAAATATATTTTCTTCTATGACGAAAACCGATCACAAAATTCTTATTTTAGATTGATGAATTCTCCAAACAAATGTTGTTAAATCAGTTGAACTTTCGAGGAATGGTAACTCTAAATTCAGAATCTACCACCGTGGTAAGATGTTTCTCAGTTTCATTCACTGTCTTCATTGTGCTTTCGATTGAGTGCTTGATCGATTTACTGATGGATGTCTAATGTTACGGAACGTTTCAGGTTATTACGTCAACGTTCACATATTTTGTGATTTTGTTACAGTTTGAACTTGCAGAACGGAAGGTGTCGATGAAAACTATTGCATAGAAATCAATGTCGGTAAACGAACTCCTTGTTTTTGTTGGATATTAAATTCGGAAAGTTTTGTAACACCAAACAATGTATTATTTACGCGTCCAACTGACTTTCACATATCGCATCGTGTCCTACCTGTTCCGCCAATCATACGATTTCGACCACTCTAATTGAGTAAGTTTCATCAGTCAAATCCAATCAACTTAATTGAAGTTATGAATTAACAATAACGGGCTTTAGTGTACCGAAAATATTAGGTTTTTTACGTCTCAGTAGTTGTTTTTTGGTTTACCGAAAATTGTAAATATCTTGTATATCGAGGTAGGACAGATTATCATGATTAGAAATGTCGAATGCATGAATCAGCGAATGAACGATCGATTTCATTGAATATTTTCTTATGTTCTGCTTTGTATTGACGTCTCACCAAAAACAGCCTTTTTTAAACATCCATGTCCACGTTTAGTCTAGTCTCACGAAATGGCCCAAAATCAATAGTCCAAAGCAGCTGCACATGTAAGTTTTCATGCGACGGACCGAAAACCCCAGAATAAATCCCTCATTTTCGGCCCCGAAGCATGAAAACGACTATCGGACGATGTGCGAGTTTATTCAGAATGTGATTGGTCGTCACGAAAATTAAAAGCGTCTATAATAACTATTAGCGGATTTATTGTCCTTCATCACGATGACAATCAGTTGAACCATTAGACTTTGGTGACGCCATTAAATCGGACTCGTTTTGCAAATAAAGCTAGACTTAATATAGAGTCTCAAGAACGTGGCTTTGATAACTTTGAATTAACATTAGTAGATTATAGATACACAAATGTAAATAATTACAAAAATGGAATTGAGTTCGATTTTGGTCCCTTTCTGAATAGTCTATCTCGGCTTTTAGTTCTTTTATCTCAAATACACATTTTTTTATATCTCTATTTCTAAATTCTTTATCTCCATTTTTCGATCATTTCATGCATGGGCTGCATGGAGCATGAAAACTTACAAGTAAATTTGATCACATATTGATACTTAAAAAACGATTCACGGTATAATTAGAGATATTTTGGTACTGATATCAATACGACCGGTAAAATGACCGGTAATAGTACATGTTCCCATGATGACCGTATTTTAAAATCAGTGAATTGTTTCAACTTTGGCAATCGTAATTGCGAAATTGTAAATTAGTTTTGAAAGATAACATCGATCGAATGGTTTCCCCATTCTTCCTGCTGTGTGACGCTAGTTTGTTATGTGAGGAAAAGAATAGTTAGCTTTTGGGGTTTTCGATAAATGACGTTCACCATGATGAGGAGGACCCCCGGCCAAAGTGTACGAATGTTGAATGTATTGGACGCAGGAGGCAGATGGAATATAAAAATCTCGAAAAACCGTAGATGTCATTTATAGACAGCCCCTGTCGACCATAGTCCTTCAAACAACTTCTTCATGCAATCATCCCATTGACCACAGTGGGAATTTCACTCTAAAAAAACGACAAAATTGATTTCATTGAAATTATAAAATAAACCTAGCAACTGCATT
>JANTFA010119114.1:0-13705 GCA_026413405.1 Phytosciara flavipes | reverse complement strand
CGATTTGTTTTGAATGCATAACTTCGAACATCGGTACCTTATATTATGTATGGGATAATATACTCAAATATCAATTTAAAGACAACGTATTGAAAACGTACATCATTTGGTCAACAAATGTTTGCCAAAAGAAAATTTCTAAAGAAATCTTATGTATTTGAGAGAGAGATATAAGGTATACAGGATAAGGTATGTACTCGGTTACTGATGGGATATACCTAATTTTATGCAGCGAGAATCCAGAAATACACGGAAAAAGAAATTAGTTGGGGATTTAGTGTTACGTTTGTACCATCAAAAAGGTTCGGTTTTTTTTTACTATTTTATGTTGATTCATATGGAAATTGATGTGATTGAAGTGTATTTTACTGATGCGGAAGTATGTCAAATAAATTTTAACTTCGGTGAATTAGTTCCAATTTCGGAGAGATCACATTCTTTTAGTGTGTAACCCATCACAAACGGATAGCGTAATAACAAAATCAATGAATCTGCTACTTCTTCTGGTCAAAGTTGTGTTGCTTTATAAAAGAACTAGGCTCCAGCGCATTTTACACTGTCATAAGGGACCGTTTCGAAACCTATGCCAAACTGTTTCATTGGCACCCATGACAACCTTCGTTCTACTACTTTTGTGTTTGAGCTCTAGGATGAAGCTCTACCGAAGATAGCCCTCAGCCAAAGTAAAAATTCTGAAATGGCGGCCTTGTATCATTGATTTGACTGTGTTTTAAGATTATTCTCTTGATCGGAAAAGTAGCTACAGATCATCTCGCACATTCTCAAATTCATCGCGGCTACATAAGAGCCTCAGACACATTTTCTGCGGCTGAAAAAGCTGGGTCGATTTTGGGTCGTCTTTTCTGAACAAAAATGAATTTTACTGTGCATTTTAGGGGTATACCGTACAACAACTTTTTGCTTAGAACGATGTTTTATGTCGCAGTTGTCAACATTTCAACTATCCATTGCCAATTTTTGAATTTGAAGCTTGTCAGCCACGCCAAGAGAAGTAGGCTGTGGAAACATGCCAGACGTGAAACTTTTTGCTCAATTATTTCTGGAAATTATTTTCAATTCACATCTAAGGGGCCGTTCATTGATTTTGTAACGCTAAAATTGGCATTTATAGGACGGCACCCTCCCATCTCATGCTAGTGCCACACTAGTACAGTACTCTCCTCTCACCGGTATGCCACGCAAATTAATTTCCTTTCAATCAACTTCAGGTTTTTTGCGTTTCCTAACAGTATACAATCGTGGAAACCGCAAAATCACTTTTTCTCTTTGTCTAACCGCAGCTAAACGCTTCAGCCCTGTGGACGTCGAACTGTGCGACAAATTCTGTTTCGATTCTATCACGACGCTGTCGCAGAAACAGTATAGTAAATGGATCGAGTAGCTTGCATTTATGCTGCTACAAAGCTAGCTACGGCAAATGCAGTTATTGTATTTGGCGAACCGTTTCAATCGATACGATAAAATTTGCACGGAATATGTTGAAAAAACTAGTATTGACCTTTCGTTAGTAACGCGACTGCCAAACCCCTCCTCCCCATGTCACACTTTGCCGCAAAATAGCGGAACATTTTCCCCTCTGGCGTTACGCAATTTATGAACGTCCCCCTAAAACGTTTCGAAAGTGTAGAAACTCATAAGTCCAATTGAAAGGTGTGAAAATTACAAAAATTATGAGCTGTAGCTAATCATATCCCCACCATGTGAATCCCAAATGCCAAATGGAAAAATCTGTAAATCGTTGTGGCGGGATGCTGCTCAATAAATTTGAATCAGTTCATGCTGGAGTTCTTGGCCATAAATCTAAATCTGAAGGTGCACATATATACGGCATGCCTTGGCGCCACTTACAAATGTAGGCATACGAAAACGGAAACTCGATATGAAACCATGATGAAGGGTCAGGTAAACGGATATAACACGAAAAGGATAATTTAATAAAAAGTTCGGAAGGGACGAACGTCGTTTGCACCAGGTAGTCTACGGTGTTTAAATATTATATTCACTATGATATAAAGTTGAACAGTAGCTAGTCCGATCACGTTGTCAAGCGACAGTGATTGTTGTTAGTTTATGCGAAGCCAAGTTGTTCTTGCCAGGTACGCCAGATAGGGCCGTCGTAGAACTCAAATACAAAAGATGTAAAACAAACATTTTTCGTGCTGGCCAATGGAACAATTTGACATAGATTCCAAACCAGTCCTTTAGAGAGTCGAAAATACTCACGGGCTCTCGGTTTAAACATGACGCAGAATGCATTTTTTTCTTATTCTTAACGTTGTTGACTACAGCAGATATCTAGCTGTTCTAGATTCAGGCTGTCCACCATTAGCTTGGGCCACAGCCTCACCTTTAGAATTACACTACGAAGTCTAGTGTTGGTCACTTTCAGCTCTACCAACACGACTAAAGTTGAATTGCCTACCCTTGCCGCTTCTAAACGAACAAAGTTTCTGTTAAGATTTCTCTGCAGTGTTTAAAGGAGTAGTCAACAAATCAATATCGATAACTGGTTGCTGGAATTCTTCCCATGATTGTAATTTATGTAGTTCTGCATGTTAATGTAAATTAGACGCTTCTTTGGCTTCGATATTATTTAAAGAGAAAATTTTTCGACTATTTTGTGTGGTAAAATCCATTCACCATTGATAGAAAAACCATCGAAGGGAAAGTTGAAGAGACTCATAAAATATTTGCTTCAGAAAACCCCTTCAAATTCTTGCAAAATTTTCATTTAACTCAGACGAAACCACACTCAAAGGAAACGAGCATAGACCTTAAACTTATACCTACCATCAAGAATAAAGTGAAAACTTCCGATATTGCGTTACGCTCGCCCTCCCAAATATCCGAAATCAACGTCCTTTTTATAAGACGATAAAATCCACCATTTATCTCACCACTTTATACCCATCTCCAAAAAGAATAGGGAATTGCAGAACAGAAAATCTTGCGACATTAATTCCTTGACTATATCGAGAGGAGAACTATAACGTGCTATGAATATTATTGATTCGAGAATATGTTTGATCTGGTATATAAGTACGTTGCGTTGCTGAATGTTTTAGTGTTATTTTCTGATGATGCAATTTATGTTTCGGTTCGGTTGTATTTTATATGGCGTTCCGTTATGGATGTAGGAATTGTAGGATATATATATATGAAAAACGAGGAGTAGAGAGGAAAAAAAAGATTTTTACGAAAGAAGCAAAAACAAAAAAAATGCAAAAGACCTAGGGACATCATAAATTTTGCTGTTCTACTACATAGATATTTCATTCACAGAACCAGAGGTTAGGAAGGTATAACTTTTTTGAAAGGTAAAAGGTAAAAGGGGACCATATTGTTCATTGAACTAAACATATTCACAGTTTAATGAAAAACATGTGTCGGTAACACTCCTTATGTATACCTAGCGCTCCTATACAGCATGACAATATTACACCGAACACCGAAAAGCAAAATCAAATAAACTTTTCGGATGGTAGGACGAAAAAAAAAGTGTTCATCAAGTAACACATGCTTATAAATTTGTTTTGCTCGTTTATGAACATAAAAAGACAAACTTAAAAGAAGTGTTTGTAACAATGTCGCAACAAAATAGTCATAACCAAGGGGCAGATGAGCAGCGAAGAGCATTGGTACGTTTGAAAATTTTAGAAAATTCTTCCGGAGTATTCAATTGGAAAATCGTCATTTTTACCTACTGCAATGGTTGGTTGGTTGTTACCTCCTGTAGGGCAGTGTTACATAGTCGCACTTAATTACATAAAACTAATTCTTTTTCCTTAATTCACTCTGCAGTTCTTCAGTCCAATATTCATGGTTGAGGATATTATGACTGACGTCTTACAACGTCTTACGACGCGAAGGAATTTTTCAACACAATACAAACGCATGTGGTTGTAAAAGATCTCCGACAAAAACTGAATTAATTTTCATCTGTGCGTTTGGTTTACCTCATTTTCTCCCCACCAGAGGCCATAGAAGAATGACGTTTTCTTGATGAGTTGCTGGACGACATTTCAAGAGAGAAACATGCACTGACGTGGGTAGAAAATAAAGTTTTTATTACATTTGAGCCATCTCTGCCCGTGTCACACTTTTAAATGGGTATTTCGTATTTACGTAATTTCGTCTAACTTTTCTTGAACGGTACTTCTGCATAACGGCATTAGGTCTTTTGTCTTCAGAAAACATCCATACACAACTGTCATGATTTCTGTTTCTACCACTTTTACCGTAGAACACGGAGCCACGACAATACGTAAATACGAAATGCTCATTTACGTACGTTAATGTAATGGTGTGGTGGGGATAAAGTGTAGCCTTTTACACTTGTACTGTCTTCATTCTTTCCATGTTTACTGTAAGAAATACGAAATGTTACCTCGAACGAAATTGCGACCCTCGTTTTGCTCTTCTTTCTTATTTTCTCCCCCCGGTAAGCAAACAACTATTTACTCGCCAGATGAGTTTTTTCTGCAAGTATGAGGTTTTTTATGAAGTTGAGTAATTGCCGAGAAGGTAACCATTGCGAAACATTTGAGATAAGCCGATGGAAATTTTGGAAATGAATTGGAAATGGAAATGGAGTTGTCGGGACAGATTTTAGTCACCTCCTCGGTAATTGCACAAATGGAAGGTAGGTTTTCCGCGTATCTGAAAAAAGCCTCCTTCGTGGGTGACATAATTTTATACGAAAAGTTGGTTTGAATCTAGTACTTCGTGGACATTTAGTAATAATATTCTGTAGTCTCGAAATACTTCCTTCCAAAACGATAGTCATGTTCAGTGGAATCGGAACGTTATCGCGGTGAAGTTTACTTTACATCACTGTTTATGACAGTGAAAATGCACTCACCGTGCACAAGCAAACGTAAGTCACGAAATTGCCTGTAAATTTTTGTTTTGGCTTGTGTGATTACTTCACTCGCCTAGAGCGTGTACCGCAAAGGTAACATTTGCGAAAACCACAGCTTTACAAGCAAGGGTGCGATATACTATTATGCAACAACTACTTACATTCCACCGACACCGACAATCTCTATAGCAAAATGCAAGTTGCACCAAATGGAGTAAGAGAGCAAACACATTAACGTTCGTATGTGTCATTCCATATGACTTGATTCTGAAATGAGTCATCGGAAAGTCAGCAAACCCATTGAACGGCACCTAAAAATATGTGCAATCATTCTGTAAATGAATATTACCTTTCTACTGGCCCACCGAACCCCAACATCATCTCGAAAATAATTATTTTCCCACACCATCACAATCGGAACCAACCTTTCTAATAATTTAAAAATTTAGATGTGAGAAAAACGACCCATAAATTCAGTAAAATTTCCATCGATAACTTTCGCTACCAGCAGCCAGCATATTATCCACAACAAAGTTTTTGGCCCGATGAATTACGTGAAAGTTCACATCGTTTCATTCACATCAACCCGAAATTGAATGTTGTCACATATTCAAATAAAAATCAATAATCTCCGTTCACTATTGGGAATTTATTTGTGATTTATAAACAAAAAAAAGAACAGAAAAGAAAGAAAAACGAAATAAAATGAAAGCAACACAACGGCAAAGGAGAGACGTCTATCCCGAAGATGATAAATTAACATATTGACGTATCCACTTTATCGTTTCACTTTGTTTTCAATTCGGCTATCTATTCGAGGTAATAATTTCATTTTGTTCCCTTTTAAAGTCTAAATCCATTAATTTAGTAATCAATTACACCACTCTAATGGGCGAATGAACAAAGGGTGTTGTTATTTCTGGAAGGTGTTATAAATTCCAACTCTTATTGATCTAGATAGCTATATTGTCAATGTGCCGTGTTGAGTTAGTTAAAGTGAAGATAGCAACACATGAATACACCTTTTCAAGGACGGTCGACTATAAGTCATCGACGAAAATAGTTCGGAAGAACTTTGTGAGGAAGATACTACTTGGTTTCTGAGAATTATGATTTTTGTTGATTTTTGTGAAGCCTAACTACTCTTAGTGGTCTTATATGATACATCGGCTTTAGAAGAGTAAGAGCAATGAAAAAATGATAAGTTGTAGTGCTGATCTCTTTGAGAAACTCAAATGGTTCATCGGTAAGGAATCCTTCATAAGTCTCGTTTTCTTTGAAGTGGAAATGGAAGTACGACGGAAGTGTGACTTACGTTTTGTTTAGTAAAGGAAATGAGTGAGCAAGGAGGGGGGAGCCCCTAAGAGAAATAACACAGTGCCAAAGAGAGTCAAAAATATTTAGAAATTAGGAAGATGTCAATGGATTCTCAAGATGACTTGCTAGAGTTGAAATCAGGCCCGGAGTGGTCATATGGTGAAATCGGAAACATCATCAGGCAGCCACTTTTAGGGCGAGCATCGTGCGGGCCTACATGCATATTCAGGCGTTAGGCGAATAATAAATCACAACTTTCGGAAACTTGTGCTTCTGGAAGGAAACAAGGTAGTTTTTCAATCTAACGAAGGTATCACACATCGTTCTAACCATACAAACAGCGAAACACCCTGTGCTTATTCAAAAAACCGAAATTGGACATCGTGTGGGCCGAAAACTTTTCTCATCGAATTTCGGGCACATTTCATCCAGCTTATTGTGCAGCTACAATAGCAATTATCTTCCTCCAATTAGTTGTTCACCATTTTAGCTTCTCGAACTTTCTTCTGTTCCCGTTCACCCCTAAATAGTAGGTATAGTATGGTGCGCTCGTGAGTGCATACCAATAAATGTTATTTTCTATTTCACCTTATTTATACCTAAAGTAATTTCCTTAAAACTTTCCCATTTTCCGCAAACACACAATTCGCAAATTGTGTACTGTGTACTCGGAAAGTCTTTAATTTTATTTTGAAAAACAATTTTCCACATGTGCACTAATTGGGCTTAACTTTAAATTTGAGACAGTTATTTGTTTTCCGATCCTATTTTAATTGTTTGCTTTTTCAAACAAAATGTATCCGAATGTGCAGTGGAGGAAATTCGTAAAACACACTCTCCACTCCACCATAACCTATAGACATACACGACAAAATAAAATACATTTCCAGCGTTTTTTTTTTTAATTTTATTTTGTTCGGGCAAAAATTTATATGTAACACCGATTCTCGAACTCGGGAGGATATAATTGAACCGAAAATATAAACAGCATAACAGGCTGCCAATGCTCAAACCGAAAATTCGAAATGCAGTAGCACACACCAACAACGGAGAGAGGACAACAAAAAAATATTAACAATATCGCAACTAACCATATTTTAGTATTCCATCCAAGCCAAGGTACAAATGCTGGCAATGGCACACATTTATACACACATTTCCACCCCTATTTATATTTCATTTCTCCTTACGCAAAGCCACATTGATAATAAATCACAAAAATCTCGTACCATTTTCAAATGACATTTAATATCAGGTAACGCAACGCAGATAAGATCGTCACCAAAACACAGCTCTTCTAAGGACACAACAATGTGTGCACCGAGGAAAATGTGCGAGTTTCATTATGTCTTATCGAATTAAAGTTCTCTTTTAACGCATCGCACTATTAAATTACGTATGTGAATGGACATTTCGTATTTACGTAATTTCTGATAGCTCATCTTGAACGGGACTTCCAGATATGAGCATTGAGTCTTTTGTTTACAAGAAGCGTCCACACACATTTACATAATTTCTATTCTAACAGCTTTTACCGTCCAACAAGGGTATCAAAATATTACGTAAATACGAAATGCCCATTTACGTACGTGATTTAATAGTGTGCGCATGGAATTTTTAGCGAATGAAAATCAGAGTGGATTTCAAGAATAGTCGAAACAACGTTCTGTCTTCAGTGCGCTGGAATTGAGCGACGAGGTCTCAATGTTCCTGCACTGAATGTACGAAAAACTTTGTGTTTGAACCAACTAGGTCAATATTACATTAAACTGTTGGAATGCTTCCGACAGGCTTAGAGAAAAACAAATATCAAGCGTCTATAATTCGTTGTATCTAGACCATCTAGACTCAAGCCCGGTAAGTTGTAGTTTTAACAAATTCGACGCACATCATTACTCGAGAAGAAGTTGTTGGATCCGCTGCCGGATACCGATGTCGTCCCCATAGCGAGTATTTAGCATTAAAACACCATGCTGGCTAATGCGGGCGGGTGAGTGGACCACATGCTCAACGTGAATTCTGAGCCACTCCTATAGAGTAGACTCAGATAAAAGACAAATCATGTAGAAAATTTGCCCATGCCGGGATTGAACCCGGGTTTTCTGGGTGAGTAGGTTGGTACTCTACCACTGAGTCAATCCGTTCCTTCTACGGCACCGTTCTAGAATGTACAGATTTTTTATAGAAATAATTTTGTGCACGAAATACGAAATTAAATTGACTAATTTTGTCAGCCGCATAAAATGTGTCTGCAGTTGTTTGCAGCCGCTTTAAATATAAGATGCGTGAGATTGTCTGTAGCTGGGACTACATGTTTTGGCCACATTTTCGATCGAAAGAATATCTTAAAACAGCCGTTTCGGAATTATCACGTAAGTGGTTGTACAGTTCAAAGCTTAGACGAAACTTCTTAAAGAATCGGCATTTCGTAGAATAAATTTTTGTTAATAATGTCGATAAATATTTCAAGCTACCATTGGAAGGCCTCAGTACGATTTGGGACAGTCCATAAGTTACTGTTAATGAGGCGATGACATTACGGTACCAATAAATTACGTACGTAAATGAGCATTTCCTTTTTACGTAATTTCGGGTAACTCATCTTGGACGGGACGTCCTGATGAGGGCATTAGGTCTATTGCCTTCAGTAAACTTCCATACACAGTTCTTATCGCTTCGGCCTTCCAAAACGGGTATATTACGTAAATACGAAATTTTCATTTGCGTACGTAATTTAATAGTGTGCGACTCGAAAAACAAATCTCCTGCAAGTTTCCAATGCGAGCCACAGAATTGTCCTCTGTGTAGCTTTCAGTTCATACCGAACATACGAATACGAAACGTATAATACATAAATTTGGCATAGTGCAAATATACACGGTTCAATCTGTATTGTTTAAAGTAAGGGTGAAAAGTGAAACCTGACGGTGGGTTTTAATGTGTGTATAGTGTATTACTAACGTATAAGCGTATATAGAGCCACGGCCTAAAAATGTGCATAAACGAAGGTATACAATCTAAAATTTGTTTGAAAATAATTTAGAATTGGGGTGACTGCAGTAGGGACGAAAATTGTGATTTTTATTTTCGGTGTACAGAAGAGGACCAAATTATCGATTTTTTTTTTACTTTAACCGACATTTATAATGGACAGATGGTTTCAATGCATTTTTGTTTAGAAAATTTGATATTTTTATAGGTGCACTTTACTGAATTTAATTTCGAACCGGTATATTCGAATTGATGTTCGTTACAGTATTGGGTTGCAAATATGCTGGAAGATATTTGTTCGGATAGGTTCGGATAGGACGTTTATATCTGGTTCACGTTTCCATTAATTGATTCGTAGCAAAAAATAATTACTTTTCAATATTGAACGGTAATTGTTGAGTCAAGGCAATCTTATAGCGGGGTCTGCACGTCTCCAAGGAATATTCGAAATTAATAAAAGAAGAAAAGAAAAGGAAACCAAAGTAAATTGACGATGGATTTCCTCTCACATTTTCTGTCGACGCAAATCAGTTAAACAGCCAAAAAATTATCTTTTGCATTTCATAGCATTTTGCAATGAGATTTAGACCAAGGATGGAAGATTCGTTCGATATTTTCATTGTTGAGTTTAAAAAAAAAATTAAGAAATTCTACTCACCAATTTCCGGTTGATCAAACTTTGATTTTGAACAATGCAATTGTTCCAGGCAATTCAAGTCACATACGGCTAATTCCATGACCTGTCCCGTGATGAACGAAATTGGGTCTTCAAATAGCTCGGTATCGGTAGGATTTCGTGGAATCTTACCTGATCTACTAGTGGTCTGCTTTCGAATGAATCAGTCATGATCTAAAACAAGATTAATGGATTTTGAGGCGTTTTGATTTAAGATGTGTTAGTCAGAGGAAGTAGACTGTGCACAGATTTGTCTCGTTTATTCTCAAATTTTCTTCAGTTTTGTTGCTATTGAATTGTCTGACCGTGTAAAAAAAAGCCGATGAGGAGCGGCTTGATATGAATTTAATAATTGCTACCGTGAAAGTCTAGTTAAAATTGATAAGGGATAGCCGAGGAAGCAGTTGGATGCTTGAAATGTGATAATGACTGGTCATGAATGGCTCGTCAATTTTTTTTTCTAAACAATGAAACAGCAGCTGATTTGCTGAATGACTACACGTCGGTCCATTTGATTTGTTCTACAACGGCACAAAATCGGATTTTATGGTGGACGAACGTACGCCTAAACCACATAATTCGACAGTAGCATCGTCACCAGTAGTTGCAATATAGCCTAGGCCGAAGGAATTGCCACCTGCGTTGATAAAACATTGATTTACGACCAACTGGATTATGATAAAATTGACCACATCGACCAAAAACAATTAGTAATGCGGTGGATCCAGTGGAAATCAGAAATTTAATCAATCCAAAGGTGTAGCACCTTCCAGACATCAATGGCAGTGACCTCGCCTGAGGGAATGTTGAACACAATTGGTCTAGCTCCCACAAACACATAAAAGTACACGATTGAAGGATGGTCATGTAAGTATAGGTTAGCGCAGTAGACAGCATGCATTGGAGGTAATTCTTAAATTGATATCGTGTTGGAACATTCGAATACAATTGTAGTTAGCCCGACTGTTAGTACCGAGCGGCGGGAGTAGCCTAATGTAGCATGTAAGTTCTAGGATCTCGAGTGGTGGCCATTGCCGTGTCTTTGATAAAAACACGTTTTGGTCACATCACCATAGACCTCGAATTGAGAGCTACAAGGACTATTGGAAACCAAGGCCCCGTAGTTTTTCGCTCCTTCCTGGAAAGAGGGCTTGCCCCCAAGCTCATCATGTGAAGTCTCGGTCAGACTCTGAGTTTTGGTTTAAAGTTTGGTAGTCATGGAACAAGGACTACTACATGGAGGCTCGTTTTTCAAAAATTCAGATGAAGCTTCAAGATTGTCACCTGGCTGCCTTCTTTACTTGTAACATTTGTCATACCTTCCCATCTTGACCTTCTACACACTTTCATCACTTACTCAATGAAAGAAGCTGCTATTGGACGCTAGCACATTATTGTTCCCACGTATATAAAGTTTGGGCATTTGGGGGAAAATTTGCTGTAAATGTGTTCCTTGTTAGTCCCACAAATTGTTTTTTAAATTTCTCGTGTAGGACTTGCGTCACGGTGCTCACACTAACGTAGCATTATGGTCAGACTTTTGTTCTGAGACAGTACCTTTGGTTGCGGATTAAGATGGAAGCAGTGTTTCAAATTAATGCATTAGGCATAGAACGATTTTTGACACTAAATTTCCGGGTCCAAAATGCACACCTTTATTTGAAGAAATGAATTGTAACAGGAAATAGACGCCATCCGTGCGCATCCTTTTGAATTTATATAATTCAAGGAACTGCCAAAGCATTTCCTCAATAATCATTTCAATTGCTCGATTTCATTATTTCCATGTCGTAAACTTTGAGCTGCTCTGCTCGTTAAAAAAAAGTTTTATTCAGTGTCCAGGTGTCGTTTATGTAAACAACCATCACGTCTTATTATCATGAAACTTTCCTGCCGAAATCATTTTCAATGTTTCAATTATAGAGGCCGTAAGGAATTTTCTAACCTACCCGATAGAAACTTTTACCGAGAACTTGGCATTATGTTACCCCTACAAACTGGGAAGGAAAATTTATAAAAATTGAATTGTTCACCCAAGGGGGTGATCTACACGTTAGAAAATCTTTTGCCTCGATTATTTGTGTATAATAAAATGAGTTCCTGCCAAAAGATTTGACTTTGTCGTTCATACAATATCCGTGCTCCCAGTGGCACTTAATGGAGCAAACTTCCGCAAAAATTCAGTGTGTTGCGTTGGTGATATTTTTTTTGTACCAGTCACATTCCTAGCTTTGGAGATTCTTACGTAGAATGCATTCGTTTGGAGTTCGTTTCCGCATTCTCCGAGCAGAAGCACGTAACTGCTTCCAAATTATTGTGTTGACGGTTGAGAATACATCCCCTGCCCTCGACTCTGGATGCAAATCTCCCATTCGTCAAAACAACAATTTGACAGCATTGGACGTAATGTAACAATTTCTGATTGTCTCATTAAACTGTGGTAAAATTTCAATTGGAATCAATGAGTTGAATAAAAGTTAAAGAGCGCATGGACACGCTTTACATTAAACTAGTTAACTCGGTCATTGGTACACAACCATTTCTATAGTATTCATATCAAACTCAATCCGATTCAAATTCACTTTCATGTGGTGGTTCACCTTTTTTTGTTCGGTTGAATAAATTATAATAATTCTATTTCTTCTCCGTTATACACGAGTCGTTTTTCCAGTTTTCCCCTGTGCGAAGCATGACAAAGCACACGACGAATCAATTAAGATATAGGTAAAGTGTGTCAAAAGGTGAGATTGAAAAAAAACGGAGCAGATGATGTGATTGTTTCTCGTTGTACAAGCTAGGGAGCTGTGTGATTTGTTAGCCCCGTACGAAGTACGGAGGGCTATGAGGATTGATGTGCCATTTGTAAAAATCGAGATTCGGGCCGGACGAATCAACAATAAAAAAAATCTCAAAACGACTTTTTTTCTGAAAGGTATTCACAAAACGAAGCCACTTTTTGAAAATGGTGAAAATCGGTTGAGTAATTCCGGAGATATGGTAAAATTAGTGTCTTTTACGAGGTCGAGCAACTCGTTTGCGGTTGATACTCGGCCAATTCAAATCGTAGGCGCTTGATACATCAAATGAAACGTATCTTCCATACCTTTAAAACCAACAGAAAATTTTGAAAATCGGATTAAGTTTGACCGAGTTACAACGCTCCAAGTGAGTGATTTCTGACCTAATTCACCTGTAAAGATCGTGGGTTCAAGCCCCGTCGCGAGCAAAATTTAAAAAATGTCCATCTTCATGAATTGGGTTTAATTCTGCAGAGTTCAGAGTTGCAGAGTTTTATGAGCAAATCTAATCGGAACATTTGAAAATTGTCCGGCAGTTGGAATTCACTGTTTGAATTAAGTTTTTGAGGTTATTTCCGATATTGCATAGGATAGAGCATGGGTTACTTCGTCAAAGTCTCAGAGTTTTGACAGTAGAATGAGAAGTAGGATTTGGGGCCTTGGACTGAGGTCCCTAGTTTAATTCTGTATGAACTTTGTGAGGCTGTACTACGTGCGGGATTCTTAAAATCGCGCTATCGCAATTTACACAACAGATGTGTTTCATCGGTCAGGCTACGACTGCGTATTAATAGGTAGTTATCAAGGCTAGTATCTACGTAAATCTAGTACCTAATTTACGTAGATACTAGTGTTATGTAAGTACTGAGGTTATATATGTGCTAGGGCAACGTACTTCTTATGTATACGAATCGTACGGGGCACCGTAGCAACTTCTGCCACGGTCTTTTATCTTCTTTTTTGTTGTATATTTAACCGATTAAGACTTAAAATGTAAATCGTTGTTTCAGAGTCGATCGAAGGTCTTCCAATTTCGATTGG
>JANTFA010119003.1:0-13706 GCA_026413405.1 Phytosciara flavipes | reverse complement strand
TGTTGACAAATTGTTCGCAAAAACGATGAGGTTATGGCTCCGTGGATGAAATTTGACACTTCACTGCAACTGCAAGTAGCACTTGGAACAAACCTATTATCAAGCAGCAAAGCAACGAATCTGGTAAGTCAAACAGTGGGCCAGAATCATATAGAGTAGGCTATTCTTTTTCATTTTTTGTTTACATTTGCATGGAAATTGCCACCTCCGATTGTTTTTGATTATTAGTTATTGTTTTAGCTCTCTATTTAGAGATGTGCGTCGGCCATTTTTCTTCGATCGGCGTGAACCTCGGCGTTGGGTCTAAATGACATCGGATACAATGCTCTCTTCAGAAGACTTTTAGATAATAAACCAAAGAATCAATTTTTTAAGCTTAATTGGATCGGCTGGGAACAAAGTCAAAAGTTATAGGGTTTACGCCGATAATTTTCGAGTTTATTGTTAAAAAGTCAAAAAATTGTCGGCGTAAGCCCTGTAACATTCGACTTTGTTCCCAGCCGATTCAATTAAACCTAAAAAATTGATTATTTGGTTTATTATCTAAAAGTCTTCTGAACAGATCATTGGTCTACAGAGTCATTTGGACCCAACGCCGATCGAAGAAAATCGACAGACGTACACCTCTACCTCTATTTGACGTACCAGATTCGTTCTTTGGCTGCTTGACAGTGCATTGATGTGTTTCTTGTTTTTAGTCACATCAAAAGTAAACATGACTCATGTCTTTACAAAAGAAATGCTAGGCTTGATTGTATTCATCTTATGTTCATGCTAGAAAGCAGTGCTATAAGCTATATGGTGTAACAATTTCAACTCAGAAAACAAATTGTCATGATTCCTCTGTATTCGATGTACCGGTTCATTGTCCTCGTTGTTAGGTTAAAGGACCGAGTCTGTCTCTGTGTCGATAAAAAGAAACGTTATGACTACTCAAACGAGAGAAGAATAGAAAGTTTGTACAAACTTAAGTTGAATTGTTAAGTGAAAAGGAGTGCGCACGCTTTCGATGTACTCTACTGAGCATTCTGTTGCACGCTTTTCAACGAACCACTATCTGAATGGCCCCTAACAATATTCTGGCCTCGGGCAATTATTAAATTGATGATAAATTGGGCTCTGGAAATCCGCACTATAGCCAGGGGCTCATTGTTGACATTTTTTTCGCTGTTGAGAGAACAGATGAATGAAGGTCTCAAAAGAGACAGAGAAAATCGAATTTATATTCCACAAAGTTTAGTTTTAATCATCAAAGTCATCAGTTGGAAAAATATTTGAATTTTCCGAACTCGTTAGTTATTCCTCCGACTTTTTTCCGATCAGAGATGGCCAATTGCACGTCTGTTCAAACGGAACGAAAAAAAAAATACTCAGACTCAAATCAGCAGAAGATTTTCATTGTACTTACCTTGACTTCATCATCGAATGCAAGACCTGTCGTACATTGAAATTCAATTAGAGTTCCATTTGTACCGCAGATGTAGAACTTGGTCTCATCGCTTTCATGTGGAAAAATGAGAGCACTTTCGGTTTCTTCTTGTTCCGGACACAGATGATGTCTCTCGTTACCGAGGACCGCAGTTATAGCGACCAAGACGAAGATAACGGCAACTTAAATAATGGAAGAGAAACACAGGAGTGTCCAGCATGATCTACGTCAGTCGTGGAAAGTGAACTTGGCTATACCTTTCATTTTCTGTTCTTTAACGGGATAGTTTGTTGAGATTGTAAAAGTAGAATTGAAACTGTAACTAATTCACTTTGAAGATTCTTTATTTATATAGGAAACGGCTCAGACATATTTATTAGATAAGATAAGAAAAAAATGTGTAATTGGAAAATTGGATGTTTTTGTGGAACTTAAGAAATCAATTAGAAGCAGAAATCTTCCATAAATGTTTTCGATATTCTTCGCTTTTTTAAGTTGTAGTCGACGAGAAAGTGAAGAAAAAGTTGTGCTAACAACACCAACAAGTAAATTTTTGAAGACGAACGACGACATCAGGCCTTTTATCAATCGATGAATCATTTATTGTTATTGTCTTCACTTATATCGTATTTTACAAAATAGTTGAAAATTTACGAAATGTGCACACTTCAACGTACCACCAAATCAGTCTTATTTCTTCATCATCGTTCTGATATATTGGGCGATTGGGCTATTATTCAGCGCCGCCAGTCCTCTAAAGAAGAACAAACCAATTTTATTTAAATTTACATGGAACTGTCAAACGAGTGTAAAGTACCTTTGTACAATATAAACTTTGCAAAAACAATATCCCTTTGCCGAACAAGGGTCGTTGGCTCGTTGCTTTAGACTTGGTACTTGATACTCTTGAAATAGCCTTTCTTCTTTTTGTAGAATGGGTATGGGCAAACTGGAGAGCCGCCAAATTTAAGCTGCCAAAAAACGTCGACTGATGGCCAAACGTACAGCCGCCGCCGACCATCGCCAAAAAACAAAATTAGCCGCGTCATCAGCCGACGCCACGTAAATTTATCGGCTGAGACCGGCGGCTAGTATGATTTATTCGGCGGCTAGTGACATTCGCCGCCAGATTTTTCGATATACTTTAGCCGATTTATCCACCGCCGACTACAAGTTTTTCCGGCTAGCCACCGACATCAATTTTCCTTCGGCTCTCCAGTCAGGGTATGGGTAATGGCTCGAAAAGTTTGCACACTTTTACTCCATGGCGAAGCGTCTTTCTTCCCAGAATCTTGTGAAACCCTTGGCACAATGTAATTGGCTATCAATTCGGACAACAAACGTGGCCTTTAATGGGACTATTTGAAGAAAATGCAGCGCCAAAGAAACCTTACTGCGTCGCTGACGATGTTTGTCGCTGTTCGCTGAGCAGCTGCTGTGCCATAATGCTTATCGAAAGTCATTTTCACAATTAACTTCAATTTAAGCTTTGAAAAATTTATATACATCCAAAAGTTTATCACATTCGGTGGAACAGGTTGAAAGCTATTGCTACTGTTCTGCAGCTTTCATTTCATAATCCGATTTTAGTCTTAGGATTTTCATTTTGCGTATGTTGCCTTTTGTCTTTAGATACATTTTGTAGCCCACTTTTGGTAAGCTACATCATGCCGCGACTGGCTCGGTGCTTTGTTGTTTCTAGTTCCGCTGTCAGTCGTTGTGGCTACTGGAACCGATGGAAGTTGAATTGCTTTAACGGATGTAGATTCGGCCGTTGGCTATTTCTTTTTTCGCGAGAACACTATCGTTGGTGTGTCCGCTCTTTTCGGCTTACAATCGAAAATCGTATCATGCAACTGGAATAGCACTATCTTCATCTAAGTTTGTTCTACATTTGTCGAACCATTTAAAAAATTCAATAAACCAAAGCAATTCAAAAGATAATGACATGGCATAGGAAATTAAGTAAACTGTTCGGTACACGCATGGTATTTTAGCTGATTTTTGTCAAAGACAAAAATAACCTTATGCTGTAATCCCAATGTAAATGAAAATTCGTACGGCCAGTCTAGTCTTAAAAATTTACTCTCGAACGGCCGGTTAAAATAACAAAGTTGTCGTTAGTAGTTTTGTTGCATTTTTCTTTAAGTTGAAACAGGTAATTTGGTGTCCGGACCCCGACGAAGAAGAAACAGTGTTGTAAAGCCTAATAAGTGGATCGAACGAAAAAAATATTTTACAAAAATATAGTGATCAGAAAAGTGTCTCCACCTCATAAGTTGTCAAGGCATACCCTTTGGTCACCCGCAGCCTAAAGGATCTACATCGTTCCTTAAGGCTCAGCGTGCCACAAGGTTGCTTTTCGATGGAATTGCACTGAACTTTGCAGTTTTTTGCCTTCTGTTATTGGGAATTCAAATTTACGAGTAGCTGTCATCATTTGTAATAACGTTGTGCCATGGTTGGTGGATTGAGGAGACAGCAAGGGTACACAAACTTCTCAACTTTCTATATTGTTGAAATAGAATTTACGAAATAATCTTCGCTAATTCTGAATTTCCGAGTAATATTAAGTCAAAACATTCGATCTAGATATACTAAGTAGGAGATACTATACGAAGGCAATTTTCCTTACACAAATTATGAGTTAATTGCACGATTATTTAATTAAGGAAACAAATCGTTGTAAGAGTCTCTAATGTTAGACGGTTAGATGGTTAAAGAATTTAACATTTTTGATTTAGTAACATCGCTTTAGAGAAACATGGATTGAAGAAATCTAGTACTTCAAACACAAATTTGCATTATATAAACTGAAAATTTTGTTCAAACAATTCATTATTCATTAAGACTATACAGTAATGAAGTAACAACCATTAAATCAAAGTGAAACTTTATTTTTAGCCAAATTAAATTTGAGCAAGCAGAACTTGGACGGCGTTCAAATTTTTTTTAACGAAAGTGAAAATTTATTATTAGACGTGCAGGCTATAGACACAAATTGCCCGTAGTAGATTTTGTTCATATTCACGATGCGTACTTCGTCTAGACCGTTTTTAAAATCTGAGTGAGCTGCCTGCACCACTTTTTCGATTACGAAACCGAGTCCTGTTCTCTTCTTCAAACAATAATCAACAACGTGATGAAATACGTAATGAAACTTCTACAGCCAAACAACTTTCTTTGAAATCTTCGATGGACTGTTCGTAGTTAGGTTCCAGCTCTGTACTGAAGAATGCCTTCACTTACACAGTGGAAGTCTTGTAGCACCTGTACGAAATTCATGCATCCACTCAATAGGTCCAACAACAACTTCTTACAGCTGTTTCCATTGAAACCGCAGTTATCACTTCGCACCTCACGGACATGGTATGACTTAGCTAGTGATACGTCTTCATATTCGGCCAACATTATGACAATCACTGAATTGAGAAAAACTGATGTCTGTATTGTATTTATCAGTTTGTGTTTAAACTTTTTTGGAACGAGAAATTCTTTTCTAAAAATCGTGGAAAATAGTTTTGACGTCCGTTACTTGGTGCTGGAGGTGCTGGTTTACAGCAAGAACGAGGGATGTGGAAAGTCTGCAACAAATGTTGTATGGAATGTATATAAAAGTCCATTTTGATTTTCATGCTTCGGGGCCTAAAAAGAGGGTAATTTTTCGATTCATTTCGGGTTTTCGGCTCCTCGAATGAAAACTTACATGCGTAGCTGCTTTGGACGATTGATTTTGGGCACTTTCGCGAGTTGTAGCCCGAACGAGAGGAGTTAGCTCGAATCAAGGTAGATTACTTAAAAATTATGCAACAACATAGATGACCCGTATACGAGTAACAAATATATAGCACGTTGTCCATAAAAGTCAACCATTTCAAAAGTTCTCTGAAACACTGCATCTTCATTTCAAATCATTTCATTTGAAGTCATTCCTTGTTAAGATCTTCTGCAATTTCAGAAGTCCTGAGAGCTGAAGACACACAAGCAATTTTGCATTGATAGGATCGACCAGTCAGTTCATCAAAATCAATTGACTCATCAAAAACCATTCTACAGCTTCACAGTTTTCATTACATTTCAAATAATAGCTGTGTTATCACTTTACGTTCGCATTGCCTTTCAAAAGAAATTTCACGGAAATCAGAAGAAATTTACTCGAAATAATATACAGACTCGAGAAAGACACAACTTATTATTACCAATCCCACGCCACTTTCTTAGTGATCTTAAAATCCTGGCGCCAAAAACTTTCAAATCTTCGCGCAGGCTGACTGTATGTATGATCAAGCCAATGTGTTCAATATGCATCATGTGAAAATGAACTAGCGACAGCAGCGAATCTAAGCTTAGTTCGTATTTCATTCAGTATTTACAACGTGCATATAAAATTGCCGGTGTTAAAGATGCCAAAAGAATTCGACACTCAACCGAGTTATCTCAGGAAGATTTTGAAAACTAATTTTGCACTGCCCAATGGCGAACTGGCTGCCGTGTTCATTAAGAACAGAAACCAACGTGGATATTACGATTGTTTGCTTTGTTCGGCCACTCAATTGAGTCCTCACAATTTGGTTCAACACGCCAACGGACGAAGACACAATACAAACATTGGTTTAGTGGATACATATTCGGGAGAAGCTGATTCCATTAACGTTAACGATGCTGCTACAGTCAAACAATATCCATATAACCTCAGCAACAGTTTCAAAGACTATCCGACCGGGTCAGGAAAAACCGATTCTGCAAAATGTGTCCCCCCATGTCAAACAGAGGGCACCCGTTCAAATGGAATCGGACCTAAAGTTTCAAAGCTGCAGACAACTATTGACGAAATCAAAGATTTGCCATTCGTCGGGATGGAACACGTTTTGGATATACAATTGGATGATGAATCTTCATACCTTTGTGTGTTGTGTCAAAATAAGTTCGATCGAATAAGCGATGTGGTGGAGCATTTAACATCGTACAACCATCGTTTGCGTTATCTGGTACGTTTTGTTTATTTTAATTTGTTTAACATTAGCTACTTTGTATACAGTCTGACGGCTACTTATTCGATTTGATGTCTGTAATTGAGTCAGCTGTGAATTTTTCAGTTGTCGCTTATCGTTTAGTGTATGTTCAGAGTGGGTCATCTGAATTCATAGTTGATTCAGGTTTGCTAATGTTTGCTTTACAATTTAAAACTGTAAAACGTTCACCAGGGCCGGACTGGCACTTTAAGAGCTTTCCCCCTCCCACTTGAGGCACATGTTCGTTGTTACCACATTTGTGTAAGAACTCTTTCTCCCATTAGAAACGTCTTAGTCTTTTCATCCCTGAAGCCAGTTCGGCCCAGACTTTCAGCGTCTTCCAGACTTTTATGCTTAGTCGTCTCCTCGGTTTTTTTTTGCAGCAAACCTTCTTCCCAAAACTTTTCGACGATGTTTCCTACCTCATCGGAATGGTATGCGAAGAATTAGAAACGAAATTTCATCGATCGAAAGTGGTCATTCTGGAAAAGCGAGAATTTCTGGATAACAAAGAGAAGTTCATCCAATTGTCATCCACCGAATACATCAACAAAACCATTGGATGTTCAGAGCTTATTGTACCGTCTACAGTCGAAGGTACAATGAGATTAGATCCACTTTGCATTTGCTCAATGAATAAAGACAAAAAAAAAACATTCCGATCCAGACGATACCGTGCCAGCAGATGATCCTCCTCCTCATGTAATTTGCGACGAAACCATTTCCATTTCGAGCGATACGTCCAGGTTCTTAGTTTGCAATTGATTGAATCTTGATTGATCTTACGCGCTGCATTTCTCATTTTCCAGCGATGAAACTACTCCCAGTGCAACCACTGTTCAACTGGCAACGTTTTGGTATTTTAATTGTTTCTTCGCTCACCTCCATTTAAAATGAAAAAATATTCGCTTTTTCTGTCTCAAGGTCACAGATGGTAGCAGTGAAAAATGAATTGATGAAAACTTATCAGCTGTATGTCACGAATCCATGCTCGTATCCTGGTTACCCGCAAATGTGGACATCGTTTTGGAATACGCGTTTCGCAGAGTTACGACACAGTAAGTACAACCAAATCACCACGATGCGTCTCAATTTTGTAGCTCCTTTGAATTGATTTCATCATACTGGAGCTACGCAGATTTTTTATTGTAATTGAAAATGAATTTTTATATGCGATAATAAACGAAACAATTTCCCAGGCGCCCTTTTACAACCGATCGCTTTCGACAGTAATAAAATGCTTGTTCGGAAATTTTTATTTTGACGAGTGTGGCGTTTGCAGCTCGAGCCAAACGCGAGGGACCACACTCGTCAAAATAATCTTTTACTCTCTTTACACTCGGTCGTTCCAATGATTTTGCGGAGAATGCTTTTCGCTTTTTTACTTTGAGTGAAAAACAACCGATTTTCGTGATTTTTGCTTTGAGTCTTTTAGTTATGGAAGTCTGCTCTGACTGAATGTATGACCGTTGCCATTTTATAAAAACGAAATATTTTGGGAACGACACAGCGAGGTCACGAGGTCATTCACGAATTGCGCACGCTCAAAAGGATGAGTGTCGGAACCCCTTTTTCTCTTGCATGTTAAAATTAACGAAGAAAATTTCAAAAATGTATAAAGCGTACCCGTTTGACAGTCCAACCCATCTCCACCCTGTTTCCTATGTAGAGCGTGAGTAATTTGTGAATGACTCCTAAGTAGTTGGAAGATACTTGTGATTCATTTCAGTTTGATGCAGTCGCTGGTTTGAATTTTTCTTGGGTGCCGTTCATAAATGACGTCACGCTATTTTACATACTTTTCGATCCTCCTCCCTCATCGCCACGCGACGACGGGGTCAACGGTTACCTACATTTGTAGGAACCATCACGTTTTCTTGGACCACATCATCCTTAACACAGAAATTACTTTTGACTTCAGGGCTTTTAATATTTGAACAGGTCGTAAAATGGCGACAACGTTTCACAAGATGATGCCTATATTTAGACACTAGGTTCGTCTAGACCGTCTGCCACATTATCAACACTTCAATACGTTATCAATTGATGACGGTGCACTTTCGATATCAACAGATAACGTGGCAGCGCGTATCACTTCATTTCCAATGTGAAACACACAACAATAAGAATTTTCTTCCCGTGTTGTTAATCGCCTGAAAATACACTCACCATTCCATTTTCTTGATAGGCCTCGGAACATTGAACTGATAAGAGACTTTGACATTTGGCTGAAGGTTTCAATTCGTTTAAGTGACGCTAGCACAAAGTACATAAACCAAGAAAGTAGCGCGGAACGATATTTAAATAGATTCGCGGTGACGCCCAGTTTCTGTGATCAATGTGAAAGATATTAAAAAATGCATCCGTTGGTGAAGAAATTGCAGAATTTTTCTTTACAACTGAAACTAATGGCTAGAATCTGAAAAAAATGTCTTATTACACTGCGACATTATTGGAAGGTACCATTGTCCTACACTGAAATTCTTTTTCACGCTTTTAAAGAAGCCCATTCGGGCGCATGCGCACTGTTTGGATATCCCCTGATTTCACTCTTCTAAATTTAAAAAAAACTCTGTGAGTATCCCGAGTAAAAAAGTTCTCGCAAAAGCCTCAATCGACCAGCATCTGGTCGTTGGATTCTTTTGAAATGTTTCGTTTCAAAAAAGTTTTCACTTGGGATCGGGAGATTTTTTACTGTTACCCTAATAACACCACACCACACACAATATTAGAAAGACCAATTATCTTACCGCCAGTTCACCACGAACGGTCAAAATTTACTAATTCAATTTCAAATACTTACCCATACAGCAAACCAACTCAATACATACGACTGGAGATCGGAATGGTCATTGGAATGGCGAAAAATAATGAACGAAAAATTGAAAGTCGACATGGAAGTCAAATATTCCAGAATTAAGAAAACCTTAGGAATAACAGATGATATGCTGGGCAAACGTGAAAGGGAGTTTGTAGAGCCTCCAAAACTACTACTCGATACTATCAAACCCGTAGTGGCAGAGCCTACTCCACAAGTGGTTCTACCAGAAAAATCAATCGCTGTCAATGTGGCGAAGTCGAGTATTCCACACCATTCCGCACAACAGCCGACCGCAAATCCTAACAAGACCACTGTCACATCTAACGATCAGAACAAGAATAAGGCAACATTTTCGAATAAATTGGGATTGGAACAGTTGCTGGAGAAACATAATCACAATGATGACTTTCTGATTTCTTGGAGAGAATTGCTCGACATATTTGGGATAGATGACAATAATAAGACTAACGGAACTGAATCTACATCTCATCGAGCCAACCAAAAAGATCCATCCAAGAAACAAATGGATTTGGTGGACAATGCAGCAGTCCAAGTTCAACCAGCCGGAACTGTTGAATCTGTAACCGTAATTTCGGTGCTCAGAATTTTAGTTGCACTAGAGGACATACTTGGAAGTTTTGCTCCGAAAGTGATTGATCTTCTGCAAACTGCTATCGCGATGGAAGCTCTAAAGGCAGATTCTTCAAACGCACTCCTCAACAGCAGTAACAACAATTGCATTCTATTTGAAACTGTCAAAGAGAAATTCAAAGGACTTCTGCTGGGCGATTTAGTTGCTGAAAATCTACAAAAATGTGTTCGGAAGGCGATCGATGACATGACGACCTTACTGGAATCCGCCGAGAAATCGAAAACCTGCTACGTGCTGCCAACATTCAATCGAAATGTTGATAAACCGTCACCACCCTACATCTATCTGCCACTCGATAGTTTAGAGAATGAAGTGCTACCATCGATCCAGAATGCTGCAAAAGCGCCACCTCCTCAACCCCATCCCATCAAAGACGAGAGCCCAAAAAATTGCTACATGCCATCACCGTCACATCGTATTGAAAAAGCATCAGCACAGCCCCAACCTTCCGCACCAATTGAAAATTTGAAACGGTGTGTGTTCAAACCATTATTCGATCGAAATATTGAGAAACCGTCGTCACCACCTCAAATTCCGTCATCTCCACCTATTGAGGACATCAACGAACCAGCGACGTTAACAGATTTCGAGATTAAAATTTTGATGATGAAATTTTCGTATCTGTCGGACAGCGATAAACATAATTTTACGACCTTCTTGAAGAAGCTCAGGCTCTGCGATCCTAATCGTTTAGCACAACTCAAAAATGAAATTTGTGAAAATATGCCGTGCAGTAAGTCAACGGTGTTAGAATGGGAAAAGGAAATGAATCGTTCTGGCGAGGCGGCTTATTCGAATTCAACAAACTATATCTCATTTGAAAGCGACGACTCCGATAAAAGTAAGTCGATGGCATATCAAGTGGCGCAAAAAAACGCTTCTTGTAAGATAAAACGAAGAAGGCATACTGACCTCTTCGAAGGGAAGCGATTTTACGAAGACTAATTGGCTTTGTTATAAGCGAAGGAAGTTTCCCATTACATTAACGTTTTGATAACTACTGGTACACAGTACTAAGTGCTACCAACTGAAGATTTTAAAACTTTTGAGCCGAAGAATTTATTTGAGCCATCTACATTCAAATATACATTGAAGGTTACACCTGTTCCAGGACGACTTTCTTTTCATTCGAATGCAATCTTTTATAAATTTTTTGGAAATAAGACTTTTCTTTTTCAAGTTGCCGCAAAAACGAACAAATCCTTAGTTGTTGCTGTAAATATTGCTGCTGAACGAACATTTTCCTCAATGAGAGAACACCAGCCAAAGCTTTTGTAAAACTTTTGTAAGTAAATTCGAGTGGCAAAGTTTATTGGATGCTGCGAAACTAATTCATCACTTGAGACAGACTCAACTCTACGAGCTGGGAGCTAGCTCCATTCCCAGGAGTGACCATTCTTTAAAAACGCCATGTTCAAGGTATTGGAAAAACGTGGACGATGGGGTGGGGGTCTAAAATTCTGGAAAAACAGTGGACGTCATTTATGGACAGCCCCTAACTAACAATAACCGCCGTTCAATACAATGGCACAATATAATAGCAATTACTGGTTGTTCCACATTTACCAGTTCGTTTGTCAATTCAGATTTCAGATTGATCCGAGAAACTTCAGATCAGATTCAAAACTAGAACTGAATCTAGATTGATCTAGAACTGAATGTGAAAATTTCAGATTACCTTTTATCAGTATCGCCAATTGCGTCAATGAAATAAATGAGATAAATTTTTCACCCCCTAGCACCTACCTAGCTACGGCTCTGATCCTACTGCTGTTCTCACTCTTATCGGCAGGTTTTCCGGTACACTTTTTCAGACACACCGATCGGTTTTGTATTCACCAAATATTTTCAAACTCGACTCTTTCCGGTCGTTCTTCCAAAGTTTTGGCCCCCTTAATTTTATAAAAACTTTTGCGGAACAAAGTGAAAACACGACCGTCCATTTTTCCACCCGGCGAAACTAATTCATCACTTGAGAGAACCATTTTGTGATAAAAGCAAACTCCCAAGAGTGCTTTTAAGCAACAAGCTTCGGTAACTGTTGTTTCGACAAGTTTAGAGTTTGTATATCCGAGCCGGAGGCGATGTATGCAACCACACTTTCAAAAACAGTTACCGAAGCAAGTTGCTCAAAGACATATAAGTGAGTCTGGGTTTTGTCATTAAACAGTTTCGGAATCAATGAGTTAAGTAGTAGCATCCAATTTAGTCAAGCTCACTATCTGCTACATGCGAAAGTTGATTTTCACATAATAATTCATGGAAATTGTACCGAAAATAGTCCACCAATAGATCATTTTCGTGGGGAGCATACCACTATGTAATGTTCAACTTTCGTATGGGGTAGGCAGTAAAGTTTTGGACGTAAATTGGGGAAAGTATATTGTTTGACTAGCATGCATGCAACTATTACCTTCGACTCGGGTTGCAACACTGCATACTCGCCAAAAGAATCACTTCACCATGTTAATTAAATAACTATTTTTGTCATCATTGATACTGACACGAGGTGACTGACCCGCTTCGAAAAGAGTAAACAGCATTAATTTGTCCATGTTTTTGTTGACGAATTTATCATCGGCAATTATCTCTCTTACAGAGAAATGTTAACAGGTGGCAGAAGCAACGTCACCTGTTAACATTTCTCTGCTTTTATAAGCGAAGAAACATTTTAACAATGAGTTAGAGCCAGAGTAAGTCATTTTCTCTTAACAAATTTTATTTGAGCCGAACAAAGCAGCTGTTTATGAGTCATTCGTTTTCAAATCGCCAAGACTCAGATCGATCTAGGTAGCTTCTTAGCGTTCTCACAGAGTTTGTTTACAAAATTAGATGGATCGCGATCGGACATTATTATTTGAGAATTTCATAACACTGTAAGAGGCCACTAAAAATTGCTTAACGCTCGGAAGGAGATTAGGGGTGTGAAGGTAATGGTCAATTGGGGTGTGAAGTGTACGCTTCATACATTTTTCACATTTTCTCCATACAAAGCGTGCATAGCGTGCACATGGGGTGAGGGGGTCTTAAATTCGTAATTTTGAGCTTGTGTAATTTGTGGATGGCTCCTAACACAGTGTATTATGAAATTTTCAGTGCGCACTATGAGAAATGTTTAACATGAACTGAAACGAAACCTGAAAACTAAAACAACGTTATAATAGTTCCACTTTTTTAGTTTCGCTTTTTTTGTGGATTATATAGATAAACTTAGAGGACTTAGAGGTCGAAACGAAACGGTGTCTCTAGGTATACTTTCATGGGTGCGCGTTAGCACCCGTGACGCAAGTCCCAATACGAAGAAAAAATTCAAAAAAAAATTTTGTCGTAGACTTCGGCACTATATATACAGCACATTTTGAGATTCTCTCCTGCTGTTCTCACCGCTTCGAAATTACGTTTAAAAAACTAGGGATCCGTACGATTCCAACGAGGTATCGCTCGACAATGTAGCTGGTCCGCAGCCCGAGAAACAATTCTTTGAATTTCAGGAATTCCCATATAAATCGATCTTTTTCATTGTTCCGAAATACATGAAAAATCCTTCGTTACTTTGTAGTTTGTGGGTTTGTTACTTTGTTAGATTGTACGGATGTTCCAGTTGGTCATGTAACTTCTACATCTATCGTCAGAATTTTTTTAAATTTGGAAGGTAGATTCTACTCGTAATTCTAAGACATCTGGAATTTTGAAAACATGGCCTATCGGGCCTTCCTTGGGAGCTACGCTTCCTCAAAGGTTCCATGGAGCCCTATATATGAAAACCCTTGTGTGTGTGTTTGAATGGTTATG
>JANTFA010118892.1:0-13706 GCA_026413405.1 Phytosciara flavipes | reverse complement strand
AAAGATATCAACGAAAACCAAATACGAAACGCCACGATGTAGGCTACATTTTGAGCTCAGTGGTGATTGCTCTTAATCTCCAAGGTTGTTAACAAAGGTTAAGACACCCACGAAGGCGGGTGGCACCCAAAATTGAAAACGCACCCATTACAGTTTGTGTGCAAAGTCAACTTGAAGAAAATACATTTTTTTTCGTTGAGTTGAAATTGTCATATAAAGTTATATAAGCGCAGATGTCATCACTAGAAAATTCGAGTGCCACCGTCTTCGTGATCATCTTAGAGGTGTCTTAACCTGTTGTAAACAACCTTGGCCAGATAAAAGGAACGTCTGGAACAATGGATTGTGAACCTTAAACACGAAAATAACTTTTGATAGACCGATGCAAAATCTTTTACTTCACTAGTTTTAACGTAAAATACAATCAAATGGATATCAAGTTGATATTATCAACCCATATGTAAAACGAATGATCGAATAAATAAATTTTAAAAATCTAATGTATATCAAAGTTCATTTCTGTCTATGCTATGGCTAACTGAATATGAATGAAACTTTATTATACACCAAAATACAAGTACAACGATAATAACAGGCTAACTGAATGTGGACATAACAGAAAAATGATACCTAGATGGCGTCGCGTTGCACTCCAGACACTGCCGTACAACACATAAAAACCTTAGCGATGTTTTTAAACAAAAGAATTCTTACTGACAGATGGTCATCGAAAACATAACCACAGATTTGATATTCGTAATCCTGCATCCTAAATATATCACAAAATATTAATGAAACGCACAAGAAAACTGTTTCGCTGACACGCTGACACTTTATTTGACTTCAATCAACCATTTTGAAAAATATGTATTTTGTGTATGGTTATGTCGGTTGGTCACAGATAGAGAACTGCGCCAGCCAGCCACGCCGAAGCCACCGCCGAAAAAGCGTGTCAGCCGAGGCATTCACCCCTCTCAACCGCTTCAGCCGATGTAAAAATCGGCGGCGGAACTTGGCTTGAAAAGTTAGCTAGAATTTGAATCATATGACAACTTTTTGTTGGTGATTTTATCTACTAGCTTGAGAAGTTGTATACAATTATGATTTTGTTCTTACTGTTGCCCAAAATCATCCGTTTGTAAGAATACCTAACTTACTGACCTCTGAATTTTCTTGCAAATTGTATCGGTTGGAATAAGTAGCCTTTTGAAGACAACACAATTCTGGACTAAGAACGTATTTATATCCTACAGAGATTACTTTCTCTGAAACGACGCGACGGTTTGAAATAAGTAATTCCCGAAAACTGGATCAACAACGCAGTGGCTCAGTGTGAAGATTCGCATTCGAACATTTCTCATCTTAGATAATGAAGAAACTTGTGTTTCTTATTTAAAATACTTTTAAATTCAAAATTTTCATCAAATTGAAAGTTTGCAAATTCAGCCGGCTGAGCCGGATAGCCGCCATCAAGATCATACTCGTCAACCGCCGAAACCTCTCGGCTGGGTCTCAGCCGCCAACTAGGCTAGTCACTGCTCTAGTAACTGAACGAAGAAAAGTTCGGCCATGTTGCGACCATTTTGACGTTTCACTCGTACTATATCTGCTCAAGGCAATATACTGTGTATATAATATACACCAGTATATAGCCTTGTATCTGCTCAGATGTTCCTTCTATCTGGGGTGCAACGAACGCCATCTAGGTAACATTTCTCTGGAACAAAGTTGAAAAAGAAGAAACCTTCAAACGACGTTGACTGTATGGTCAAAAATGTGCTGGTAAAACACACCCAACCAAATGAAGAAAAACTTCGAAACGTCATCTTGAAAACACTCTCTACCTGTGCTGATAACCGTCAGTAAACAATACAATTATCTCAGTAAACTTGGAGTATTTGTTGCTATTGAATTATCTGTGTAAAGGAGTCCCTACTTGCGACCCTAAGACTTCACCCAATATATGAAGTCTGTGTTCAATTTATTTGTCAGATCAATGCCGTTCTACAGCGTAGCGCGAGGTCGAGTAACTGGTGTCTTTGCAACATGGTAAGTTTGTTGACTGCTTCCGAAAGTGTTCCAATTGTTTGCTGATTCCAACATTCTCTACGATTAGGCCACAATGCGAGGCCCAAGTAAAGAAATTCACATCGCCTTTGTTCAAGAAATTCAGCACATACGACGAGGCTGTCAAATATGTAATTAGCAACGGTGGAAAACTGGATCATAATATCGATGGCGAATCAACCGCCAGCTCAGACAGTCAGAAATCAATTAAACTAATTCCGCCTGCCGTTTTGACGGGATCATCTACAGAGAAAACAAAGAAACGACTGAACGACGACGTCAGTGAAACCGGACCCAGTAAAAAGGCCAAAAAGGACAATGGTGAGATACCTGTAAAAAGACTGAACAAATACGGAAAGCACAGTTTTTTGGAGGATGCGGATGGATACGTTCATGTATTCACCGACGGTTCGTGTGAAGGCAATGGAACAGCAAAAGCAGTAGCCGGCCTGGGCGTTTATTTTGGAGAAGGTCATGCATTGTACGTTGAGAGATCATCAGAGTTCATCGTCGGTACAGAAATAAATTTCTTTGATTTTCCTTTCTCCTACCAGAAACGTGGCAAAGCCAGTCAGTGGTAGAGCGACAAACAATTGCGGAGAAATACAAGCATCAACATTGGCAATTCAATTAGCTGGTGATTCTGGTGTCACAAAACTCTGTATCAATACAGATTCACAGTTCCTTATCAATTCAATAACGAAATGGATAAAAGGCTGGAAAAAGAATGGTTGGAAATCAAAGGCGTCGGGTGAACCCGTTAAAAACGAAATCGATTTTAAGTCGCTGGATGCTACGATGGCCAAATATTCGATCCCTATAAAATGGGTGAGATTTTCTTCTCGCATGCTACGAAACATTGTCACTGACTGCATTGGATTTTAATTACAGAATTACGTCAAAGCCCACTGTGGAATTTTGGGGAATGAACGTGCTGACGCGCTGGCAAAGCAAGGTGGTGAAATGTACCGAAACGGATTGAGGAGTTAGTTTCCTCGCGTTTTTAGTGTATTAAATGATGCTTTGGAAGGTATTACGAACAGTCGATGGAATTTCAATTAACATTTCGACACGACACCTTTGTTTCGATGCTGGCAACAGTTTGAATTAAATTTTTGATAAAAACAACAAAACTCAGCAATTTGGTTGCTTTTTCTTGCTCATGCGACCCTCATCTAATGCAACTGTGTGAAACTGGGACGATTTTGTGAAGGCTAAGCACTCAAGGCGATGCGAAGTGTACGAGGGAAAGAGCACACGAAATTCTTCTTTCCCAAGTCAAATGGTAAGTGGTCCAACAAACTGACCATCGGACACTGTATTAAGAAATGAGTCTCAAACATAAATGTCAATGACTGTCCCAAATTATCTCAACTGAGACGTATGGCTCTTGATGATTACACCGTGACGCCATCTGCAATGTTAGAACTTATGGACCTGCCACACTTCACAATTTCTTAGCTAAAATAGGAAGGTTTGAGTGACTTAAATTTTGAACGGCAGAGAAACAATGTAAGTCCACGAGAAGTCTATGAACTTTGATTTCAATACTTTCGGCATTGACATAGGAAGCAAATTCTGGATGCCTGTGAAGACACATGCTGCAGCGTCGAATAGGAGATGTCCATAAATAACGTACACCTAGAGGGGGGGAGGTAATCTCCTGGAGGACGTCCGATGTTTGAGCAGAACAAATCGTTATTTGTGCGATACGATTTGTTAGTTTGTAGCATCCTTACTAAACGTCTGTGTATTCACTCAGTCTGAGGATATACGGTGATCTCAGTAATTGTCGAACGTTCAAGTAGACGAAATCATAGGGTCGTTCCACAAACGGCTTTCTGTGACCATCACTATTTTAAACTCAACGGCTCATTGTTAAGAGGCCATTCACAAATTACGCACCCTCTATAGGGGTAGGGGATCTGACAAAAGCGTGTGCTTCATACATTTTTGAAATGTCATCCATAGTTTTGGGCGTACGATGAGGTAGGATGTACCCTAATGTGACCTAGTAACATTACCAAAATGGAGTTCACCTTAAAAATTGTGCTGAAATACGACCATAATTCCGTTCTAACAAAAATTTTAAGGGAAGGGGTGGGTTGTGGTTTCTCATCTTGGATACAGTATAGGACAGATGGTGGAGGGGGTCAAAAATTCCGTCCTTGACACGAGGAAGCCTTTAAAGCGGTCAGATCATGAAAATATATATTGCCTAAGGACGTCGTTTTGCGGGTTTCGATCGGTCTACATGTATTTCGGGTCTATTACCTCCTTTCATTGAAATATTGATTTCTAATCTTTTACTCCAACTCTTTGATCATAAATTTTGCTATATATGAGTCCGAGCTAGCCAGAGCTTTTCACATATTTTTTGTCGACTATTATAGATAACAGATGTATTGCGGTTTGTAACAGGTAAAGCCGTGTAACTCGTTCGACTCTAGACGATTTAAAATACTACGAGCTATGCCGCCAGCATTATACGATATACAGTTGGTCGCCCTGTTTAGGGCAGTCGCTGTTTGAAACTAACGAGAATAAAGTCTTACCATGCTTGGCTGTCTACTAGAATTTATTCTTTGAATTAAGACTACAAGCATCGTTGGTTTGATCGAAAAAGCACTCTGCGTTGATGTATTTTGTCGTCAATTTCTCAAGGTAAATTCTCATTATTTCGTTTCGAGCGATACGAAAACAGTTTTCGTTTGACACGAGTTAAGATAAGTAACTAATCAGACCGGAACATGCAATAGGTATTTCTGTAGCAAGAAAAATTCCATTCGATAAAACTACATATTCAATCGTGAGAGAATGTATTTCGACGAGATAAGAATAGTAATTTATGCAACAAGTTGCGAAAAATGGTACTTTTTGTCACCAGATATGATGTGATGATAAGGGGCCGTTCATAAATGACGTCACGCTGTTAGAGGGTAGGGTGTGACACATTTAGCGTGACAGAGGGGAGAGGCGAGTCAAAAACTTCCGAAAGAAGCGTGACGTCATTTATGAATGGTACCTAACCACATCGTGTGACAAAAAGTACCACTTTTCGCCACGTGCTGCATACAACGCTTTATGCAACCAGCTGCGAAAAGTATGGACTTTTGAAATGCAGAACATATATACCATACCATAACCCTCGACATAACTAAAGTACTAAAGGAAGTAATGTGGATCGCCATTCAAATGAAGTTTCTATGATGATTTCGAATGAAATCACAAAAACCATTACGACATCTCAATATTGTTGAAGACTTTGCAACATTTCTATCAATTGTGGAGGTATTTACATGGTTTTGCACGTAGTGTAACTTGTCCGACGACTGATGGCAGGTCGATTTCAGTAAAATGAACACAGAAGCTGTGCGTCGTACACGAGTCTGATCCGCGTTACTTCCTATGTTTACAGTTTACATACTTTGCGACATTAACCACTCTTCACTCCATGAACGAAAGATGCTATGAACGATCACGTTGACCGAATTTATGTAATGCTTCAAAAATTGGCTCCCTGTGTTTAAGTATTTCAATTAGCCGAGAGGTTACGGCTCGTGCAATAATGACGTCCACACGCTTTCCAAGTTTTTGAACCCACCTCTTCCCCTTCGTCCACATATTTTCTATACCTACAACATGCTACAACATGGCTTGCCTCGTTTTCTCGAACCCCCTTCCCCCCTCTTATGTAGACGTCATTATTGCATGAGCCCTTAGAGGTGTTGCTCGATAAATTTTCAGCTTTGTTGTCGGGGGTTCAAAGTTCGGTTGGGTAGGACTTTTATCTTTAGTGATGAAAAGTAGCCACTTTTCGTAGCTAGTGAAAAAAGTGAAAGAATCAGTGGTAAAATCACCCATCGTTACATAACTCAAATGCTAAATGAAAAATTTTACTTTTCGCAGCGCCCTTGCAGAAAATATATTTCTTTCTCAAAGCATAGGAAATGTAGTTACAGCCTCGAGGAGAATTTTCAATTTTTCACCATTTCCCCTCTCTTCGGTTAACAGCTGCACTATATCTACCCTAAAGCATGTAAACATGAAAATTTCTCCAATTCCTTGAAACAAATGCTTGCTTCCGGAAATGATGAGAAAGCTATTTTAACGCACGATCTAAAAAAGGCTAACTTTTGCATCTACTTTCTACCCACTTTCGGCATTATTTTATTATGCTAAACGTTTGGTGTTCTACTATACGGAATAAATCTCTCCTTCGCACATGTGTACTCAACACCCATCACAGAAGAGCCTTATTGCAACAAGTTATTTTCCGAGTATATAATCACCATGTAACGGATACATATGTTGTTCGGTCTGCAAGGTGAGAAGAGCTGATTCACATTTGCTATTTGAATTAGAAGTAACAAATAAATTCAATACGCGAGCCGGTAAAATACAAAGAAACTCAACCTCAACCAATAACTTATGCTTTAATAGTGTTGTGGTTTAGTGTTGGTTCTCATTAAAATATTTAAAATATTCTGGAAATCCAATTGAAATTGCAAATCAGATGTAATTCTATTTAAACTGAAATCGGCAAATGTCTATCGGCAGCGGACACAACAATAAAATTCACGAAAGAGTTTTGTTTTCGTTTAATTTTCAAGCTTCGATGTTCGATTTATATTATTTGTAAATTTATATTTATGAGTGATGTGAGGCGATATCGTTGATACACGACAACGACGTTGAGTTGAGTGTATGGAAATTTATGTGGCAGTCATATTAATACAATTGAGCGAATCCCTTACTGTCGCTGTCGGGAACGGTTTAGTTTTGTTTCATCGGTGCTCGGATTACGGCGCGTGAAAATGTAGTACATTTAACTGCTGTGGTTTTGCTGTTAATATTTCATTGTGTGATAAAACATAACTTGGCTGAAGTGCTGGGAAAAAGAAACTCGTATGGACTGTGTGTGAATTAAAACATTTTCTTCAGAAACTCTTTGAATGCCTTCAAATTACCACTTTAGAATTCAATATAGCCTCAATTCAATTGAACGAGTTGAAAATTTTCCTTATTCAAATGTGGCATCCCCTTTTCAATGTTTTTTTACAAAGAAATTTATGCAACACATTTCCAAAGAACTTTTTGTATTCGAATCCCGCATCATCTGTTATTAAAAGCGGCGACCAATAAGCAAAATCAGGTCATGATTATATAAATAGCAAAATGTATGATGAAACTAATGAAGTCGATGAAGATTTTCCACCGAACTGTTGAAAATAAATAACTCAAACGAAGTAGTAGATTTCACAATTTGTGGTGACATTCTTGCCGCTTGGATTGAGATAAAGTAATTTTGGATGCTCTGCTAAAATTTCCAATTACTCAACTTAAAGGAAAACGATGAAACGTATCGTCGGTGTCATGACAAACCAGATTCCAAAAATTTTACAAAATTCACAGAATTCTTTTTGTTCTTTTTCTTGAAATTCTAAAAACTCTTTGGGGTCATTCAAGTAAAACGTCGACCTTTGAGGAGGGGGGTCTTCGAAATGAAAGACTTCAGAGGCATGGGGGGAAGGGGGTCAAGAAAAATCGAGCTCAATTCCATTTTTTTTGTATCTTACGTTCATTCAAAGCTGTCAAAGGCTCTGTTAAGTCTAGCTTTATTTGCAATCAAGTTTGATTTAATGGCGTCACCAAAGTTCAACGTTTCAACTGATTGTCATCGTGATGGAGGACAGTGAATCGCTAATAAGTATGAGAGACGCTTTTAATTTTTGTGATGACCAAAAACATTTTGAGTAAACTGAGGAGAAATCGTATCAATTTGTATGAAATAATTCTGATAGAAAATTTTTTTAAACAGGGGGGGAGTAGAAAGGGCGCCCTCCTGGGGGTTAAAATTCAAATTGCAAACGTCATGACCCCTTTTATCATATTTCATGGGTTCCCCTGTTTGTAACGAGATCGACCAATACTCTGACGGAGTATTGAATCGACGATATGAATCGAACTGGCTCTAATGCAATTTCATTGATTGTGAATTGTAACTAAAATTGGGTTCACCAGTTTGATGGTAAATGTTTCACGAAACTCGACCCATATTTTGTTTAAAACCGAATTAAATGTGTCGTAGAAAAGAAACAGCTTCAATTCCGAGAAAAAACACATGTCACAGTCAATATTGGCAAAGTTTGTTTATTTCAAACATTCTAAAGCAGCAAGTTTTGTGATAAAATTGGATGAAAAGAGCACGACATTCCAGCATAAACTTTAATTACTTTGAATGTTCAATCACTTCCTTCGACCCTAATTCTGTTGCTTGTAACTTATGTACGCTTTGCTGGGCATTGAGAACATTTTACTAAGAAAAAGATGGAAAATAAAAGGAACAACACCAATGGAATACGAAATATATTTTCCATTAACTGAATCTTCTGAATGTGAAGTTTTTGATCCCTGGGGTTCGTAGTCATGAATAATTTCGAACTTTTAATTGGACGTTGTTGCACAAATAAAATGTTTTCACAGATAAAAATATGAACCTAGATCTAAATCTTCTATCTTTAGATTTTAACCCCCGGGGATTCAATCCATTAAGTTAGCCATTTTGAGATGTCTTCGATGTCGATATTATTTGTGAAACGTGAAGGGTATCACTTATTTTACTCCTTGCAAATGTATGGTAGAAAAACGAAATTCGACGAGATTTGAACCTCCTACACACCAGTCTTAGCTATTTCCGAGCTTTTTCCTTCCCATTTTAAAAGGGGTTTTCCTCGAACCGTTGTTAATAAATATCAAATCCCCTGGGGATTAAAATAACTTTTCTAATCCCGCAAGGACCTAAAATTTTAATCTCAAATTTTATCTGTGTTCGAAATAACATGCTCCAATTTCTGGATAATGTGGTACAGTCGAATTATTGTTGAGTAAACTGAAGTACAAGATTCTTCTGTGAATTATGTCAATTGACGGCCACTGGAAAGATTTGGAAAATTTTAGCTACAGACACGTAATTATGAAAACCGACACATTTTGTATGACTGGTCTGTTATGAATTTTCTGCATGTTTTTTTATGTGAAGAAATCAAAAACTCAAATAAAACGCAGAAACGGGAAATATGTCGGTTTTCGAAAGTAGTGAATTCACACAGAATTCATGCACTTTGTCAGACCATTTGATCAAAAGTCTAGCGTTCTGCTAGTGTTAGTTAGTTAGTGAGTTAGTTAAAATTGAGAGGGGCAACCTCAGCACCTAAGCCTCTATTGGGCCTGTTCTGATGATCAGAAATGTTTCAAATATGGCGGATCATTGACAATATCAATACCAATGAACTCCAGGCATGAGTGGTATTCTGAATAGAGTACTAAAAGTGGACAGTGTACCATACAAATTTGGACACTGTAAATAAATTGGGGAAAATTTCCATACAAATTAGTATTCTATGGGCCAGCTGACTACGATCACACTTCTGCTTGGAGTTGCTTCGACAATATTCTAATGAAGTGATAGCTGCAAAGAAGTCGATAGCATTATCACATTTCAAGACGCTGTCCAGAGCTTTCATTCACTATTTACAGAGTTCTGTGTTAATAGCATGGCTAGCGGAAAAAATCGTTTATTCAATAAATAGAGGCAGGGCTCGGCGTTTGTTTCAACAAAGCCAGAGCAGGGCATGGTTAGTTAACTACACAGCTCGATTAAACTCATTATGTCTGCTAGAGTTAGTTAGTGTACACTAGGGACCAGCAAAACGTTCAAATAAATTCTCTAGTTTAAAATTGAAGTACAAGAATTGGCAACAACAAATGAAACTACTAGCGAGAACGCAATCGATTGTCTAACTACTTCTTCCTCGCTTTATTTTTGCCTACGACTAGTGTTTGCAAAAATTCTCCTGATTTTCTAGTCGTTTTGAGTCTCAATCTGAAAGTTTCAAAGTCAGCGTTCAAATATTTAATAAAATTCATGGCCGGTATCATAGCATGAACATAAGAAATATTCGGAGGCTTATGAAAGTCTTGACGGACAACAAATACAGCACTTTTGTTGGGGGGTCAGAGCCCCCTTTATTCCCCTTAATCGAAGTGACCACATCATCCATTTTGATTATTAAACAAGATTTTGAAAAGTGAGCAGTGAAACGTAAATCGACCCACGCTATATGCAATCACAATTATAGACGTTGCATTTCTTCCCAAATCACTTTTGTCGCTGTCGCATTTGGCCGGCGCAACTATTGTTTAGGTACTACTAAACTTTCAAAAAGCTCTAAGCATTCGTTACAATTCTTTCTGTTTAAATCGAATATTGTAAGATCTTACAAATGTTATGAATTCGTAAAACATATTTCTGTAAATGAAATGTGTGCATGTCCAGTGTATACATTGCACATCCTGCCAATTCAAATTCATTTCGAATTTCCACTCATAAATGTTTCATTTAATATGGAAGAAATTTTACTTGTAAAGCATTTTCATAAAAATATTGTGCTTAAAGTCAAAACAAAGTGAAAATTTTCATACAAAAACATCAGATTCGTTTTTACGTATACAAACCAAATGCCTCCGAATTTGGCATATTTGCCACCTACTAATCTGTATGATCTATTCTTTATATTGAGGCGCGTAATTAACTACAATACGACGTGTTAACACACAGACACAACAAAATTATCAATCAAAAACACGTGAGCTTGACATACTTGTATGTAAATGTCGTATGTCTGCACAACGCAATATATTATGCAGATATTTAAATGATTCGAGTTCCTTACACTTGGTTTGTCTTTTAAAGTTCTTTATTATTGAACTGTAGGGTCATATTGTTCATTTGAATTTGAAAAAAATAAAACTTTTTTGTTTTTCATTTTGTTATTTATTTGAGTCACTGGTGATTACATTATATGGCATACATAAAAGGTGCAGACTTCAATGAATAGGCAATCAATTTCAGGCCGATTTAATCTTTTCGTAACGGTAAGCGTATTGCAACATGGCTTATTCGATCTGCTACTTCACTTGTTTTATGAGAAGAATTTTTAAGTTTTGTATTGTTGAGCTGAGCCTAAGAAAGCGTCATGCCCGTGAAGAGGACAATTTGAGTAAAACGAAACCAATCTTGATGGGACTTTTCCTCCTCGATTTGTATTCACAAATGCTAGTTTAAGATCGAAGATGAGCAAAATCGGTTCAGCGGATCCACTATCCAGAGATGGTCCAATAAGTGCTATTTTTGAGGTCTTATCGTATACATTACCGGCAGTAAAGTACAAAGCTGATAAATATGCAAATAGAAGGTATTGACTACATCAATCCAAGAATTTTTTTGTCGAAATCGGATCATGTGTTCCGTAGTTAGAGCCTATAAAGTGAGTCCATCGCTCCTCGGCCGTACAGTGAAGGTAGTTTTTTGTCGATACCTCGAGTAAATTTCATCCGATTTTCATGAATTTTCTTTTGTTTGACCGTAAAACGGTGGAGTTGTTGTCGGTGACCAAAGAAAGGGGCCGCCAGTCTTGAACTTTAATGCTTTTTGCCAATAATTCAAGTTACTTTCACTTGATTTTGGTGAATTTTTTGCAGAGTTCAATTTTCAAATTAGACTTCGTACGTTCAGACGAAAATGGATTGATTGATTGGTTAAATGGCTTGATCGAAAGACGCAGCGTTGCATAGCAGCTTTAAGATACCGACGGTATACCTTTCATGAACTACCTAGTTGATGTCGCACACTTCTCGTACGGGTTCTTTCTGTTTTCATTTAAGTCTGAGTTTAAATCAATGGAGTAAAAGTTATCAGACACTAAGCGACGGGCAGACTGATAGACATTTTTATCATTTGGCATCTAGGGGTGACCGCAGAATGTATGTCCTTACTCAGGGATTCGAATTCGACTTCGTACGAGTCTGAAAATTTTACATGGTTAACGTTCTTCAATTTCATTCGTTCAGAAGTGTTCCGAGGGTTCTACATGTTATCAACCACAGTAACTAAAATAAAGAGCCGTTGCTTCAGCACCTTCAAATAAAGTCATTATGTAAAGATGACTCACTCCTCTATTCTGCTGGACCGAATAGAACGACTGAAATGAACAAGACCAACGACAAGACACAGAGTTATGTCGAGTTGAGTTTGCCATGATTAGAAGATGTTTAAGAAGAATGACCGCTATGTCATTGTCAAAAACTTGATGATTGCTTGGCGAGTTTGTATGAAAATTTAGTATTAATGAAATTCACTTCATAGGCTTCAGCGGCTAAAATACGTTAAGAAGGCGAACATCATTTGAATTTCAATTAATCTTGTTTAAATTTTACACTTTACACTTTGATTCCTTGTGACAATGATTCGTTTTCTATTTATTAATTGTGGCGGCGTACCCTTTGGCATATTTCAGAAGAGAATTGGTGTTGGGCATGTTGTTTAAATTGGTTTTATTTGTGACTACAATGTGTTCACCCTTGTCAACCTACAACTTTGAGCAATTCAAAGGTATGTATGGATTTGAAAAAATGTTTTCATGCTATAAAAGTCACGTTGTTTTATGGAAGACTTTTATCAGGAAGTTATAAATGAAGAGCACGGTAAGTGTAACGAATCCTTAGTTCGTTCGTTCCTTCTGTGAAATAGTCATTTGCATACCTGCTTAACGTTCTTCAATGCGCTTGCATGTCCAGAGTGTTTTGTTTTCTGTTGCATTAATTTCAATCTTCTATACCACCTCCACTTCACCAATGACGACTTCGTTCTTTTCTTAATAAAAATTTATATGCGGCCAGAACGAATCACTGTCGCCGGTATTTTTCAATTTGATTTAAATTCACATCCATTTAATGTCTGGACTGTATTATGTCCTGTCACAGACGGCAAGCATGTCAGCAGTATTTTCATCGGGTCTATTACACCTTTCGATCAAAGCATTTTCGAAATATCGATTTCGAATCTTTTACGTCAATTGTTTGAGCATAAATTTCATTATTTAAACCCGGATTAGACGTAGATTTTCATTTCATTTTCTGTCGTATCGATCACAGATGTATAGCCGTCTGTAACAGGTGATTACCTAGAAGCAACATTGGTAAAAATCCGAATTGTCATTTTGGAATTTTAAGTTTATTTGGGGAATTTAATCCCATATTTCTTTCTACAAATATATTCACCCTCGAATGGGTATGGATACAAAAAGAGCGAACACCAATCTGTTCGCGCTTGACTAAACAACAACTGGTACACATTTATGGCCCATTGCTTCTGGCAATTTTATAAAATTCACCAGAATTTCATTGGAATTCTTTTGTTTTTCCCGAAAAATTCCATTGAGTTTTGTAGAATTCGAAGAAGCGATGTAAACCGCGCTTGGAATGGGCCATTATTTGCAAACAGGGTACAAACATCAACCTGCTAATGATTCATATAAACGACCTCTATTTTAGATATATCAGTAACGGCGGAATGTCGTACCTGTTTCTTTTGGTAGTTCTGAAGCACTTCTGGATTATAGTTAGTTAGATTCAGTTCTCATCTGAGTGTTCAAAACTTCATCATTTCGACGGTATGATTTTGTCATCACTGTTGAAATAGTGTCGTCAATTGAACCCATTCTGAAATGCTGAATTTTGCCCACCTTTCTTACTTTGCTTGTTTTTTTTTTGTGGAAAATCAATTTCGAGAACGGCCC
>JANTFA010118891.1:0-24095 GCA_026413405.1 Phytosciara flavipes | reverse complement strand
GAAGAAGAAGAAGAAGAAGAACATCTAAAACGACGACGTGGATTAGTGAAGCCAACAAAACGTAACAAAGAAAACATTCGCAGAGTTCATTGAATGTCTTGAGAGTTTCATTTAAAAATTTCAATTTCCATCCTAAGATTACAAAATCGCAATGAGTCAATTCAACATAACCGACTTTCCGACTGAAATTTTGGAGGAAATCTTTTGGCATTTCGATGACACAACGAATGCCACAGCCGCCGGTCTTTGCAAACGTTTCAACGATATAATAAATGAAACGATTCGCCGAAAATACAATGGCTCCAGCCGCAGTAAATGGTACAATGTGGAAATATTCGATGGATCGACAACGAATGAACGCCACGAAATCGTTCAACATCGGCCGTTCATTCTGAAGCGGGTGTCCGCAATTAAACTTACATTCCATACCGAAATGATCAATCAAGGTCATTGGATATATCAGATGATTGAAAGGATTGGTCGGAACATTCGAATGATCTGTCTGGAAGCTCAAATGATTTTACTGGGAGGTGAAATGATTCTTTCTAAAATAAGTTTCAATTTCTACAACCTTCTATCAAAAACGCCAAACGTATCGCATTTGTGTACAAGATATGTCTATCCAACAGATAGAAAGTGGTGCCAGTTGAAGTACAAAAAACTGACTCATTTGGAGATGAATGCCAGTACAACAACGTTCGACAAAAATGAATTGAAATCGTTCGTGAAAAATAATGGTCAATTGAAGAGTGTCAAGTTGACGCTAAGCGATTTCAGTTTGCTGTTTGCATTCGACCAATCGAAAATAGAATCTTTGGATTGTAGTGTGGCGCAGTGCACTGGCCCCGACATTCATCTTGAAGTTCAACCGATTCGAATGGCTAATTTAAAATCGATGAATTTGCAAGTTCCAGAACAAGCGTTGAATGAATGCATCAAGAAAATTGTAGCACCGTGTGAACTACTCAAAGAGTTATGCTTGATGCATTATGACAGTGATCCAGATGTGCAAGGAGATGAATTGACTGATCAAAGCGTGGATACTCTTTGTAAAATTCGTTCATTGGAAAAATTCAGTCCATGTTTCTCTATGTCGTTGCAAAATATTCTTCGATTGATTGCTCAGGTCCCGACATTAGTTACGCTTGAACTTGAGTACACAGCATTCACAATCGACGATTACAGAATGTTACTTGAAGCAGCCAATAAGCACACTAGCTTGCGAAAGGTCTGCTTCGCGGGACGGATGCTTGGCGTGTTCAACCATACGCTATTGAGTTCGTTAATGAAAAATATTAACGAGCGAGTTCAACTCGAATATTTCAATTGCTACAAATTGATCATATCTAAAGGAAGAGTTCAATGCGACGGTGTGACCATTATGAATTCAAATGAGGCGCCAATCGATTATGAGAAAATTACCAGTGACTGGCTTCGACGTCTTGAGTTTACTGGATTTTCAAAGGAGGAGATCTACGAATTCTTTTCAAGTCTCCCGATTCCTATAATCCAGGCCCTTTTCCAGGTTGAAAACTCAGCTTTGCATTTGAGCGATGAAACAAGCGAAACGTCGGTCAAGCATAGCGGAAATGGCATCAGAGAGGCATCCACAACTTTAACGAACAACCGGGAGAAATCAGTGGACCACATCAATTGGCTGGAAAAATACTGTCGTCAGTTGCACGAGCTCACCATTTACATTGAAGATAATCACCAGGATTTGCCAGCCTGGACATTTCCGGAATTGAACACATTACGGATAAGTTGTCAGAAGGATAACCCAGAATTAGATGCCTGTCTATTGGCATCACTGAATTGCTTACGTTTAAATTCGCTAAAAATTTTGGGAAATTATCCCATTAAACTAACAAACATTCGAGTCGTTGCCGATCTGTTTGACAATTTGGTCACTCTTCAGATCTTCCATTTCAACGAGTCTTCAGTTCAGCTATTGGAACGATTCAACCAAAACGTGCTGAACAATTTACGGCATTTAACCGTTGCCAATCGTCGTGTCAATTGGGACCGGTACAAAATGAACAACCAAACGATAACAGCAATCTCACGGTACACAAATCTCATCGAATTGAAAATCATTTTGCCCGCCATCAACGAAACTAACACAAAATACTTGTTCGAGAACTGCACGAAATTGTCAGAATTGAGTTTCGAATGCAATTTCCTAACTGACAAGATATTCAGTTTCCATTCAAGACAAGTGTTTGCTGACATCAGGTCGAATTGTAATTCATTGAGAAAATTGCAACTGGTATGGTACGATTGTATGATGAATGCCAACAAGGCTGGTGAAATTAAGCGCACATTCCCGAATGTTCTCCTTAAGATTATGCAGATCGATGAACACATGTCTACAACAGCCGAACAAATTATCTGTGTCGGTGACACTGGATTGGAAGGCTTGTTTGAGGAATACGACGTGTGAACTAATCAGTCAGAAAGGACTGTTTCTTGACCAAACGATGCTGTACGCTCGATACTATTTGAAATGTTGAAATTCAATAAAATTCCAGAAATTATTTTTGAAGAACAAATTTGTTTGTTTGATTTTTGTTAGTTAAGGAACGCAATAATCAAGTTTGACTCCATCACTGTGAACAGAAAGAAAAATGAGCGCGAGATGAGCATTGAAATAAACGTTCGTAGACACAACTCTTCATCGGACGGCAAAATTACCCAAATCTAAAGCCAACGAATTGGTCTATTGGTCTGACCGAGATTTGGGTGATTCTTTATTGAACACAACCGCAGCACTCGTAACACTCGTATTTGCGACTCATGTCTTACGAAAGAAATACGAGGCATATTTTGATTTGTTCATGCTAGAAAGCAGTGCTACGGCAGAATTAAATTCCTTAAGCTAACTTCGAAGTGCGACTAAGATTTCGAGAGTTATTCCATAAAAGTAGGGTTTTACAACTGTCGATCATTTTGTTGGTTGGTTAGAAGTAGATTAGGAAACTATTTCACTGATTGATAGTCAGCTATTATAAAGCCGATACTTGACTATCAAATATTTAAGTTTTTGGTAGTTGATCGGAAGGGGCCGCAGCCGCAATATTCTACTCACAACGAGCAAAAGTTTTGACTTGACCCAACAAAACGTTGGAACTTAGTGCTTTTGAGATGATTAAATTAAACATTAAATCATTTGTCGGCGTCCCACAATTGCAGATAAATTACACCTGAAACTGATGTATCACCTGTAAAATTAAACTATTTGCGGTGTAGAATTTGAATAATGGATTCAAAGTTCCGTACACTCGGCATAAACAAAAATATGACATCGTTCATAAGAGACAGTCGCATTTTGGGACAGACTCATTCGTCTATCAATGCATCACTTTCGCAGGGAACAAATAACTTTCTGGCCTTTTATTCGAAATGGGTTTTGCATTAGGACTTAGGACTACTTCATACAGGTCATTCAGTTTATATAAAGCTGCTGCCACCAAATACTCCGCAAATTGTGGAACTCACGCTGTTGAGGAGGTAGCGCCAATCCGATTATCTACAGATTTTTCATTCAAAAATTTAACTAAGAACTCGGCTGTGCGCTGGAATGAATTTCTTCGTTTATCTAAAAAAATGACGGTCGATGCTATCTCTCCAACAGTATACAGCCCATGGCCTCAGTATAGTGTGATAAATTATATTGCGTGACATTAACTTAAGACTACCACACGGAAAGCATACTTCATAAACTAAACATAACCAATTTTCAGAGAAGCAAAAATTTTATTCTCTTTTAACTAGATTGTCCGGATACAATTCGTTTGCCGATGCAAATGATAAGAGAGTCCTGTGTCGTAAGAAGTTGATCGATGCTTCGAACTTTGTCGACGTTTTGTGAAATCGGTCTAGCAAACCACTTACACCGTAACACTCGACGAATTTTAAATGATGATAGTCGTGGAATTGAGGACTATGCAGGAACGGCATGTGATAACCGGAATGATCACCGAGCGTTGTAATAATAGTTATTGTAAACCACACCCAAGCAGTTGACAGTGGTGCATTGACTACAGCTAAGCTCAAAACGACTGGAGTCAAGTTGCTGACTATGTGCTCTAAAAATACATCAAATTTTTAGGTTATGTGATCGTTGGAAAGCTCAGCTTTAAAACACTCACCAAACCAATGAGCGTATATTGCCATAACGCTGACAGGCGCTGTCCACTCGTGATGAATTTTGTGAATGTTTTTGTATATCATTCGATGATGAAGCAAGCGATGCGAGTAGTAAAACGCAATTTCGGTTACAAATGACATTATGACTAGGTCAACCAATAGCTTCGGAAAGCTATTAACAACTCTTAGGCCGGGAGAACCAACGATTTTGCTAAGTTGGAAAAGCACGTAGGAATACGGAATTCCCACAAAAACTTGATTGAAAAGCACTCTCAAAGAAGCGGTAAAAAATTTCCATTTGTCGAGTGGTGTATTTGCCTCTGGTTGAGTCTTGTACTTACGAAAGAACTCTGGTTTGTTGGTTACGTCCATTATTATGAATATCGATCCGACAGCCCAGTACAAGACTGTTGTGTAAAATGAAGTTGCCCAGACGTAACAGAATAGCGCATCGTCCTCTGGAGGGAGCGATAGATTGAGTTAAATTTAGCAGAAATAAAAATTTTCAGTGCGTCTTACCAGCGTAATCAATGAAATAATTCCAACTTTTCGTCCAGAAATTTTCGGAATGTGTTAGCAATTCAGTCAACCTGGAGAAAAAAGTGCATTCAAATTAGAGAATATCATCGACCAGACTCGTTCAACATAAACAAGAAAATCGATTGAACGCTCAACTACTTTCATAAGAGTCTACACTTAGATGACGCATTGGCATCAGTCATTGTCATACTTCTGAATTTATAGAAAATACTTAACACATGGAAAATTATCAAAAGTTTCTGTGTACAACAAATATTGTTCCTTTTGGGCCTCAGTCACAAGTGAAAGTATCGATTTTGGAAGTTGAAAGCAAGAAAATTCACATGGAGCCTTAGCCTGGCCATGGAGCCTGGTGTTAGGTAAATATTTCTTCTAACTACTTTAAGTGCTGAAAAGTCTGCTGTAGCTCAGTAAAAAGGAAAATGTCAGTCAGTAGATGAGTTTCTTTTTCTTGCCAGAAGATCCAAAATTTGTATTCGATGTGCGAGTCACATCGTTTATAAACACTTCAGAGTGTTTGATAATCGCATTGAATACTCAAGTTGCTATACCATGACCGATAACGATAACCTTCTTGGTTTACAAATGTTGCGTACCGTTATACTACGAATCATGACTGATAACAAAATAGATCCATTGCAATAGCGGAGTTTCGTGACGCAGTTACCTCATCCCCAAAAACCAACCGACGCGTCGCGATGCAACATTTCACTTCAAATTTCCTTCCACACGCCTATTCGCGGTATATTCCTCGTTCAAGTATTTTTGAGGGACATTAATGTCCGATAATGACATAGAGTCTATGTTGACAACGTAAGATCGTCTCATCGTTTCCCAAGGCCCATATTAAGACATCCACAAATCACATTAGAATTAGTGATGTTGATCAATGCAATAGTATATTCAGCAACGGCGCTGCAAAACGTGAAATTTTTCATGCATCATTTGGGTTTCGTATCATGGGTGATTTCATCAGTTTTTGTCACTAGTTACGAGAAGTGGTTACTTTTCATCACTAGTGATGAAATGGATTCTCATATTTATTTTTGTCACTCCTTTTGAAGCATTAACCGTAAATAAAAATCCTGCCCCGACCGAACCTTCGAACCCTCGACAACCAAACTGTCGAGCAACACCTCTAACCGTTCGGCTATTGAGATATATAAACACTGTGAACCAATTTTTGAAGGGTATACATAAATCGAGTCTACGTGATCACTCATAGCATTTTTCGATCATATGGTGGTTATGGCGAGGGTCATGGTATAATGTTCTGCACAAAAGTCCACTTTTCGCAGCTGGTTGACTGACCCATCAAAAAGGGTTGTTAGAGCGGATTATTACTTGTCATTTCATTCCCTAAAAAAGCGTTAGGAAAATACTATTTCAAATTCAATCGTATTTTGTTGTGTAGATAACACGCAAACGTAACATACAGATAAGTCACTATTTTTAGTAATAAGTGATTGTTGAATGATATTATGTATACGACGATTGGCTTATCCATCCAGCACGGAATTGCGGTATTATAACTTTATTTTATGCGTCGGAAATATGATGTCAACAAGCGAAAATGCTGAAAATCTACCGAACACAAACGATGCGAACAAAAAAATGTCATGCCAAGTGGCCAAATTACGAATTGAAATGAAAACGCTGAATATCACGAGTCAAGAGGTCCTCTTTCAAGGTCTAGGGATTGAAACGATGTTTTTCTTAATAATGACATTTCCTCTGATCTTTACGTCAAAGAGATAAATTTGATAATAAACGTAAACGAAGGCAAAGGCGGTCCTACTCTCTGTGTTTTTGTTTCGCGAAGGCGAAGGATTGATTCGGAAGTTATCGCAGAGTTCACTACTATTTCATTTTGGTCAATTATCAGCAATGTGATCATCAGCTATCAGAATTTAAGGGTCAAGGGCGAGGGGTTACTTAATCGGGTAAATGATGACACAGGCTCGAAGGAAATGCCCATACTAAAGAGCAAAGGTTTGGTGAAAACACGTAGAAGTGCCAAGGAAATAAGGAAATGATAACATACACAGCGATCATGCTAGGAGCAGTGCTATGCTTAATTTCAGCCTACCTGACCAAAGTACTATCACATTCACTTGAACTTTTTAAGATACCAAAATTCAATGTGATTCGAAAAATGCTTCAACGGTTTAAATTTGATGTATCCAAAGGTCACCATCAAGTAGTATGTTGTACGATTCGTTTGAAAATATGGCATTGAGAAATCTAAATAAGTACCTTGTAACACCATAAACGAACGGAAGCCAAAATATGAACGGACTAACACCGAATTTGTCGAAGATACTTTTCGTGTCAGCTCTCATTTTCACAGCACAATTTTTGACTAATGCGAAATATTGATGTTCTACCTCACGCGAGCTCAAAGAGATGCCTAAATACGTATACTGGTAGGCTCAAACGCCTTTTTGTCATCGATAAATTCTCTACGCTGATAAGATACAGATGTGAATAAACAATGGATTCGAGAATACAAAAATAGATGTGCGAATGAAAACATATCAATGATTTTTTTCTCACATATTTTAGCGGAAAATATCTTGAAGACTTTTCACGGTCAATAAAACAAAAACAGTAGTTTTCTATGATTGTTGAGTGAGGTTCGATAGGTAATTCAGTAGGTTGAGAAGGTTTTGCTTCAGTATCTTTCGATGTGATTTCAAACATAAAAGACAACGACAGCAAAGTCAACGCTAAGCAGACTAAGCCAAAATATTTTGTCATCTCATATCTAAGGAAAAAGAGAAGCGGTTGACCCCTCGATTTTTTCATACATTTTCTCCGTCTGTTACTGTTTCCTCAAAACATACCTATTTCATGCGTGAAATACTGCTAACGTACATCTACCCGTAGATCGTGTGTGGATGATTATTATTTAGTCTCGACGTTGTTCTGTTGGTGGAGATGAGTCTTTGAACTTCATGCGTCTATCAACGACCGCATTAGTGCGGGAAGCAACGTCAAAAAGTTAAAATTTCTATCGCTCATAACTTGTGTAAAATCCGTTTTCTTGAAAGCTTCCCACCTTAGCGAGCGAAAAAAGGCTCCCACCTTAGCGTTCATGAAAATAGATTTTACACACGTTATGAGCGATTGAAGTTGTAACTATTTGACGTTGCTTCTCGTACTACATAATATGTGCAATTTGAGGATGGACGATGCGCCCATACTTTGGAAAACGTGACCAACATCGACATGATAGGGACCCATTTTTGGTAGAATCGGACGTAAATGTTATGTTGATGATCTTGCGTCGCCCACCCCACCATCTGAGTATCGCTTCTCTCTCTGGTCAGTATTGAGAAGCCGAGCTAGGTCGTCTATCAATTGTTCTCAATACGCATCGAAGTATGCGAATACCTTCTGGTGCTGATGATATTCAGGTGCGTAATTGATATCTCGCTTTGAAATGAGTAAGACATAATGTACCCAAATGAGAGGAACGAACAGTTTGTTTCAAGGACAAAGGAAACACGCATTCTGATGGAAAAAGCACAAAAAAAACTGCAGACGAAGATGAACGAAGAACGACGCCGATGTAAGCTACTCTCATCCCTCATCTCAGTTAGGGCTGTACACTGCTGAAACATTAATTTTCATACAAAAATTTCATCACTCGTCGTATAAACCCGATTCGAGCCGGCGCCACCTCTCCAACAGTATTCAGTCTTGATCTCAATAGAGTGGTGAGTAATTTTGTGTGCCATTAACCTAAAGGCATCAATCACATGGAAAGTTCATAAATTCAGGGCAACACCGTTTATTCTTTCTTAAGCAAATTGTCTGGATATAATTCGTTTGCCGATGCAAATGATAAGAGAGTCCTATGTCGTAGGGAGTGGATTGATGCTTCGAACTTTGTCGATGTTTTGTGAAATCGGTCTAGGAAACCACTCGTACCGTAACATTCGACGAATTTCAAATGATGATAGTCGTGGAATTGGGGACTCTTGAAAAACGGAATGTGATAGCCGGAATGATCACCGAGAGTTACAATAGTTGTTAACGTAAACCAGAACCAGGTAGTTGACAGTGATGCTTTGACTACAATTAAGCCCAAGACGACTGGAGTCAAGTTGCTGACTATGTGCTCTGTAAATACATCAAACTATTGTGTTGCATTATCATTGGATGACTCTGCTGTATACACTTACCAATCCAATGGGCGTACATTGCCATTACGCTGACAGGAGCTGTCCATTCGTGGTGAATTTTGTGAATATATTTGTATATCATCCGATGGTGCAGCAAGCGATGTGAGTAGTAGAACGCAATTTCATGTACAAATGACATTATGACCAGGTCTAGCATTAGTTTCGGAAAGCTGTTAACAAATCTTAGACCAGGGAATCCAAAGAATTTGCTGAGTTGCAAAAACACGTAGGTATACGGAAAGATAATTGTTTGATTGAAGAGCACTCTCAACGAAGCGGTGAAAAATTTCCATTTGTCGAGCGGTGCATTTGCCTCTGGTTGTGTCTTGTATTTACGGAAGAACCGTGGTTTGTTGGTGATGTCCATTACAATGAATATGGATCCGATAGTCCAGTACAAGATCATTGTATAAATTGTAGTTGCCCAGACGTAACAGAATAGCTCATCATCCTCTGGAGGCAGATAGATTCAGTTAAATTTTGCAGAAATAAAAATTTCAATGCGTTTTACCAGCGTAATCAATGAATTTATTCCAACTGTTTGTCCAGAAATTCTCTGAATTTGTTATCAATTCAATCAATCTGGAAAATACGAGTGCAAGCGAATAACAGAATTATCATCGTTAATAAGCATCAGTCAGTGTTATGACTTCTGAAAAAAAAATAGTCAAAATTGAAGACGTTTGAGGTGAATCGTTTCTGAATCGTCATTTGTTTCGAATACACACAAAAAAACATCAGAAAAGTTGTATAGTTCTGAGTATAGTGTAGTCTTTGGATGAGCCTTAGGCCTCGGTGAATAATTCCCTTAAAGTAGAGGTACTGCCTGAAATTGACCCTCACATTCACTTGACCTTTTTGACGTAGCGGAATTCCATCCAATTCGATAACACTTAACGGTTCAAATAACAATCAATCTTCAGTTAATGTACAAAGGTCACAACTAGACTAGTTGAACTAGTATGTGGTACGAATCGTTGAAAAATATGGCATTGGAGATGTGGCATTGAAAAATCCAAATATATTTACCTTGTAACACCATAAATGAATGCAAGCCAAAATATCAACGGATTTGAACCGAATTTGTCTAAGATGTTTTTCGTTTCAGCTCCCATCTTCGCAGCACAATTTTTGACTAGTACGAAAAATTGATATTCTATCGCACGCGAACTCGAAGATGCCTAAATATATACTCGCAAGTTCAAACGTCTTTTTGTGTCATTAGCAAATTCTATTCGCTGATAAGATACAGATACACATGTGAATAAACAATGAACTCATGAATATTATAAAAACAAATGTACGCATAAAAACTTATTAATGGAGGGAACGTCCGTTAATTACGTTCGGTACTGTCCACAAACGACGTCCACTTTTTTCAGTGCTGCCAGCACATATTTGAATCATCAATAAATCGATGGATATGCATTTTGTGAAGTCAACAATGTTTTTACTCCCGTACAGATGTCTATTTGGGTGGTTCGAACACATATATGTATTTGACTTCATGAAATGCATATCCATCGATTTATTGATGACTCAAATATGTGCTGGCAGCACTGAAAAAAGTTGACGTCGTTTATGGACAGTAAGTAGAGAAATAATTGAAATTGTGAAAATGACTCATCAGATGTCCAGGTAGCTCAATCGGTAGAACGTCGGACTTACAGCCTATGGTTCATGGGTTCGACATCCGGCACAGACATTTTCCATAAGGTTTTTCCCAATCATGAGGCTGTAAAGCTTCATGCTCGTTGAACTCTATCGACCGCAAAGTTTCAAAATATTAGCTCTCGTTTGCCAGAGGGATCTATTGGTGAAACCAGACGTAACATCCTATTTTTATCTCAACAAACATCTACAAAAAATCGTATCTTGGTATCAGAAGAACGATACCCAGTCGGCGTTGCTTCGTCCACCGCTCAGTATAGACAAAATTTTTGTGATTGGTTGGTATCGAGAATTATTCTGTATATGCCTCGAGGTGTACAAATCAGAGAAATGGTACCTAGATGGCGTTGCGTTGCACCCCAGATAGCCATCTAGGTATCATTTCGCTGGTACAAATGCCATCTGAAGAAAGTTAGGAAATTAATTGCTCGCCTTAATGTAGGCTAGACATAAATACAATAAATGATAGAAACGAGTAGCTTCAGCCAAGGGACCTCGGCACTCCGAAGAAAAGCAAAAAAAAATTGCAGACGTCTTTTATGAACGACAACGATGTATACTATTCTCATCTTTTTTTCTCAGCCAAAGTTATATATTGTTGAAGTGTTGAGAAAGTAGTCTCAATCAGATAATCGACTGGCATACCAAAAACTTCACCACGTCGTACAAATTCAGTTGTGGTGAATTTTTTATTGCATAGAAAAGGTTACTTTTCCAATAGTACATAGCCTTGCCCTCAGTAGTGTGGTAAATTATGTTGCGTGACTATCACAATAGGGTGTTTTACTTCGGTATAACAGAGTTGTCAATGTGTTGGTAATCTTTTGTTTCTGTTTCTGTTGAAAATGTTTCATCAATTTAGCTTAACATACTTCATAAACTATATCTTAGTTAGAGGAGCAACAAATTTTATTCTGTCTTAACTGAATTGTCCGGATACAATTCATTCGCCGATGCGAATGATAAAAGAGTCCTGTGCCGTAAGAAGAGAATGGACTCTTCAAACTTTGTCGATGTTTTGTGGAATCGGTCAAGCATACCACTCACACCGTAACATTCGACGAATTTCAAATGATGATAGTCGTGAAATTGAGGACTGTGTAGGAACGGCATGTGATAACCGGAATGATCACTGAGAGTCGAAATGACAGTTATCGTAAACCACACCCAACCAGTCGACAGTGGAGCATTGACTGAAATTAAGCACAAAATGACGGGAGTCAAGTTGCTGACTATGTGCTCTAAAAATACATGAAATTTTTAGGTTATGTGATCGTTGGAAAGCTCAGGTTTAGAATATACTTACCAAACCAATGAGCGTATACTGCCATAACGCTGACAGGCGCTGTCCACTCGTGGTGAATTTTGTGAATGTATTTGTATATCATTCGATGATGAAGCAAGCGATGTGAGTAGTAAAACGTAATTTCGTATACAAATGACATTATGGCTAGGTCAAGCATAAGCTTCGGGAAGCTATTAACAACTCTTAGGCCGGGAGAAGCAACGATTTTGCTGAGTTGGAAAAGCCCATAGGTATATGGAATGCCAATAAAAGTTTGATTGAAAAGCACTCTCAACGAAGCGGTGAAAAGTTTCCATTTGTCGAGTGGTGTATTTGCCTCTGGTTGAGTCTTGTACTTACGGAAGTACTCTGGTTTGTTGGTTACGTCCATTAAAATGAATATCGATCCGATGGTCCAGTACAAGACCATTGTGTAAAATGTAGTTGCCCAAACGTAACAGAATAGCTCATCATCCTCTGGAGGTAGCGATAGATTGAGTTAAATTTTGCAGAAATAAAGATTTTCAGTTCATTTTACCGGCGTAATCAATCAATTTATTCCAACTGTTCGTCCAGAAATTTTCGGAATTTGTTATCAATTCAATCAACCTGGAAAATATGAGTGCATTAAAATTACAGAATGTCATCGACTCGTCTCGTTCAACATAAAACAAAAGAAAGGGTGGGAATGTTGGAAAAGTGTCACACCCTTTCTAGATTAAAAAGATGCACCACTGATCAGCCTGTTTTGAGATTATCATTATCATTATCTGTACAGCTAACCTTGGTTGGAAAGCTCACTAACTTTCAAAATTACAGCGGGAAGTGGAAAAGTTCATTAATATCTAAATAAACTCGGGTCCCATAATAGTAAAGTGACGCAGTTCCCTGACACACTTGAAGCTTGCTATCACGTGAAGTATTAGTGAACCCCTCGCTCAGTCTACTGATTGTTTTGAGGGTATAAACGTCATTAGAAAAATATTGTAGGTCATAAAAGAAAAGAAATGGATTCACTTATTACCTTACAGATTTCCAGTAAAATGGAAGCCTTAGGATGAGATTTTATGTAAAAAAAACTTTTTTAGAAGTTCTGGTTTACTTTACCTTTACAGTTTACAGCTCACTCAAGACACCGACAATTCCAAAGGACTTAATATTTGTTTAGCCGAGATCGTAGCTAGGGGGGCTATTGGTCATATTGACAATCATATTTACGGTATGGTTAAATATGCGGTCTATAGAAATGAGAGACGTAATACTACGATGGTATTTTCAAATGTTATCAACTGCACGTTTTATAAATAACATTTTATGAGTTGTTTGGAACGAACGATAACATGACCTATGCCAAACAAACATTACGTACTCGAGCTGATAGTGGCAGAGAATGTTGGCATTGTTAACCGATTTACTATGATGCATGAATGACAGTATAAGTATTTGTATCGCAGATAATGAACTGGTCCTATCGTGCTATTGTTGTTGCATCGGAACTTATTGACAATTGCGACAAGTTCCAAAAGGTTATCGGTTCAGTTTCACACACGCTGGTAGTTTTAATTGAATTTTTTCTTTTATTTTTTGGGGTTTGCTCTTTTTGATTTGAATTTTGAATGTCTTCTTGTAACTCAATTGCATAATGGAACTCGAAATTAAATTCCATTAGCTAAAACAACCTTATACAGATGGATGTGCCTACAGTAAAGCAGCGGCTGATACAGCTAGGGCATCATCGTATTCCGTTAAAGCTTCCAACTTTTCGTGTATTTTTCAACGAAGAAAGTATACCATCACATTCACTTGACCTTCTTAAGATAGCAAAATTCCATCTCATTCGAAAATACTGAACGGTTAAAAAAACACCATCAATCTCCAGTTGATACACAAAGGTCACAACCGGGGGTATTATGTTCAAATTTGTTATGCTTCCCGAATCGTTGACAAATATTTACCGTGTAACGCCGTAAATGACTGCAGTCCAATAAATCAACGGATTTAAACCGAAAATAAATCCAGTGTCAGAGACTTTCTTCATTTCAGCTCCCATATTTTCACAAATATGTGATATGAATGTCACAGGCGAACGCGAAGATGTCTAAATATATACTAGCTGGTTCCATACGTCTTTTTGTCATTGATAAACTCTCTGCGCTGATAAGATACACAAGTGAATAAACAATGAATTTGTGAATAAAAGAAAAATTTGTCGATAAAAACTAATCAACGAAGAACATTCGCATTCAGAGGGAAAGTCATTCTCGGTAGGAGTAATACTAGAATAAAACATGTGTCAAAGCATAGCTCTGCTTACTAGCCTCCACATTTTCATCCATGAGTGAGTGTAAGTTTGAATGTGTTGTGTGTTTTTATTTACACAAAAACGTAATCCATATCTTTACGAAAGAAATGCGAGGCATATTTTGATTGCAAGCCTACGAATATTTCTTATGTCCATGCTAGTAAGCAGTGTCATGGCCAAAGACTAATTTTATGTATCCCAGCACCCAGCATAACATAAAACACTAAATTTTCCATTATTTTCATGTGGGCAGTGAGAGATTGAATGTATCTGGACATAATGTACTTTGATTGTATGTGTGATTGTATGGGCAAATTTTATGATTAAGTTTGGTAAATGATTGTGTTGATTAGTCATGTCGGGACCACAAGTTCTAAGTGTAAATGGAACAGTGAATGATAGGAACTTGAAATATCAGTCCAAAAATTCATCAAGATTGGTTCAGCTTGAGCTAGAGTCCTTAAAGTGAGTGAATTTCACCCGCTTTCGTGATTTGGGTTCCATTTTAAAGTTATTGTTAATAGCAAGTCAGGAAGAAAAGTTCATGTTGGTAAAGTTCCTGATAATCATTCGATACAAAAGCACTGGGATCAAATAAACGTAGAACCAGTAATTTTCGAATCTCTCAACTTCGAAATTCTTAAAGATCGAGCTCCCTTCAAAGCTCTGCAACAACCAGAGTCAGGCGGATGGCTTCACTTAATTCCATCGGCAAACATCGGTACCGCAACGAATGACCGAGATTTCCAGGTCTGCGTTGCTCTTCGTCTTAGCATACATTATTTCTTCAGACATAAATGCATCTGTGGTTCACTAGTTGGTGGAAATGGTACATGTGGTCTCAGCTGTCCGAATGCGAAGGGAACATATCCACGTCATGTCACCCTCAACCGCATAATCCATCGATCATTAGCATCGACTCATCATAGTTCTGATCTCGAACCACTTGTCCCTTCACGCGATGATGGAAAGCGACCCGATGGTGTAACTCTCGCACCCTGGTCGAAAGGCAAACGTTTGGTCTGGGATGTAACTTGTGTCGACACGTTAGCAGCATCGTATTTGAATGCAACGAGCAAAAGGCAGGTTCGGCGGCAGAACGCGCTTGTAAATACAAACACGACCATTATACACAAATCAAGGCATCCGACTTTCTTCTTGCGAGTCTAGCTGTTGAAACTCTTGGAACTTGGTGTAACGAGACAAAACAATTCTTTGACAAAGTCGGCAATATGCTTATTGAAGAATCGGGTGATATTTGTGCCAAGCATTTCTTTTACAATAGAATTTTTTTGGTCATACAACAGGGGAACAGGGGATTCGTGTGGACATTCACATTGCTGCCGCGGTTTGAAATGCCTCAGATTGTTAGGAATCTTACCGTTTTTAGCCTGATTTTAGGAGTTTTACGAATCTGTATTCAAATTACTGAAAATCTTCCAAACTAAAAACATTTTTTGCAAAATGTTGCACTCACTCACATCATACGTATCATGTGAGCACCACACCAATAACATTTCCATACTTTCGAAGATTGAGCTGAACCTATACGTAAGGATATTATGATATCTATTGCTCGTAAGCATGTAATTTACTACAATAGTTTTCTCAGGGTTTAAGTGCACGAAAATAGCCATAAATTTTGGTTAAAGGAAAGCAAAAACGAGAACATTTTTCTTCCCTTTATGCGTTTTGTTTTGTGCTTTGCTAGTTTGCCTCCGCCAGTGTGTGTGTGTGCTTTTTTTTTGCTTTCTTTCTTCTTTTAAATTTATATGTTTTATAGAGACACTTACTCGTCGTCACTCTGGAAAAAGATCGTAGACGCTTACCAAATGTGTTATCTAATCTACAAACAATAATGTAGTTTTCGGTATATATTGGCGAATTGTATGTGGATACTCGGGTAGGGTACGAGAATGTTGGGCAAATTGCCAGATTTAAGAGACAGAAAACCGAAAGGGAAACAGTATATTGAATGGATGGATATGGGACGGCGGTAGGGGAACTGGAAACATGGAATACAGAAAAATAAAAACGAGAATAATTTTCCATACAAAATATATTTGATGGGCAGAATGGGATATGATACACTCAAATGGATCGGTCTTCGGAAGTTGTTGTATGGAAATCAGAACGAATGATAATGCGTAATAATGATGAAAAGTTTGGGTAAATGATTACACGGACAAAGTTTGAAGGAAGAAAAACCTCTCTCTCTCTCTCTGTCTTCATTTTATTTCGGATTATGAAACAACAACGTTCAGATTCTTTCAAAATGATATTGGAGTTTGGCTCTTTATCTTTTTGTCATTCCCCGTCAAACAACATCCATTATAATGTATTAGTTCGGAGTAATTCTGATTTTGATGATGAATTATTATTTGAGCTGATGCATCAACAATTTTCTTTCTCATGATGGTCGGACGATTGTTGGTTTTGCGATTTGTGGTTGGATTGTAGTAATACATGACCTTGTTCAGTGACTAACAATCCTTAAACCAAAATATCTCGAAATTCATTGATATTTGCTGAGAGCATATTGGATTCATTTGACTTGTAGACAAGATAAGGTTCCATGAAGCTTACTCTAAGAAGAAATCCCACCGACTGACCTCGAACTATTTCAAGACCGGATTTCGTTCATGGAATCAATCATACCTAGTCAAGCAGGTTTTGTGGAATTTGTTAAAACATTCCGCTCCAGTAGACGTATACAATAATTCCATCACAATTCTGAATAATAAATGTTGTGGAAATGGTCTCGGTGATGGTGCATCATCTTGTAAACACATAATGTGGAGAGTAGCGTAAAGATCTTCAACTGCAAATACTATGAATATTCACTTGAATAATTGACATATTCGAATGGCACTGTTTCAATATGTACGAATTCTTGCCTTTTAGCATATTTTATACTCAAAGTCAAATGATACAAGATAGTTGGTGGAGTCTGGAAGAAAAGTTTGAAGTTCAATAAAGAAACTATCGTCATCTGCTATCAACAACGATGTCCTTAATAAGCGAATAACCTGGAACTGCATTTCATTATACACAGAAATGTATACCGCAACAAATGAAGTAAAAGACATCGAAACGAAAAAAACCGAAAACTTTAAACAAACGAAGTAACAGATTTTTCGAATAAATTGTCGCGATACGTACGCCGTCACTGAGAGTTTAATCGAAGAGGAAAGTGCCTAAAAATCATTTATCACTCGGTTGCACAAATTACTATTTAATCACTCGCATTAAGACTCGGAATCGGTGACTTGACTTGAGGTCAGATCAGGTAATTTTAAGAAGGCATAACAAAATTGATTATGCTTGTGAGAGCTACATTGAAAGGCATCTGATGTCGTTCCAAGGTGCGAAATGACTTATCTGATGTTTTTGCTGTAAATGATTGTAAAGGGTTCAAGCAAGGTGACACACTGTCTTCCTTACTCTTCAATCTGGCGTTGGAAATTAAAATGAGGCGGGCTGGTAACCAACACAACACAGGCAACTGGAACAGTTCACGTTCTGGGCCTTTGCAAATGACCTGGATAACGCCAGCCGTATACATGCAACAGCAGCAGACACCTCCACAAATCGGCGAATTCAAGCGGAGAGAATGGGTTTGATGATCAACGATTCAAAAACCAAGTTCATGAAGACCAAGCCTAATCCGGTAGCCAATCAACAAGGAGACGTGATTAGCATTGGAGAGTACAACCTGGAGATACAACCTGGAGATAGTGAATGAATTCATATATCTTGGAGCGTTGTTGCGTTCTAATGGTGATGACACACCTGAAGTTTAAATTTACACTCAGAATTGGTATCGAAGAAAACGAAGTGCCAAGTTTACAAAACACTAATTCGTCCAGTTCTGATCTATGGATGCGAACCTTGGACGGTGAAGAGAAGTGATGAACAGTTGCTCCTTACGTTTTAGCGTAAAGAGCTTCGCAGCATATGTGGAGCGAAGTGCGAAGTCAAAGGTGACGGTGACGATACAACTTCGAACTGAAACGATTTTGGTGAACCGTGTGTATCGTGACAATGCTGAAAGTTTAACAGTTGAGATAGAACATAGCTCCCTCAATGTTATTTCGAAATGATCCAGAAAGGCGAAGAATAATAGGATGCCCAGATCTTCGGGCGCTGAGTCTGCAGTGTTCTCTTGATTTGTATATCAGCACAAATGCAATTTCCAAATCCGAATTGAAGAGTGAGCAGGTGCGTCGTCCTGTTTAAACACTTTCTTTACCGCAAAAACAACGTCTTAGTCCTCACCACCCATTTTCAGCAGTTCCTCTAGTATATATTATCCCGACCGGAAGTTTTGTTATTCTTAGTAGAGGAGATCGATTCTGAGACTTCTTACAGTGTTGGTTCTACCACGAACGTTCTATTTGCTTTACTAGTCTCTCACATTATATCCGAAGTCGAGCTTGCATCGTTGTCATAGTTGAACCTTTTGTAGAACTTTCTAAAGTCACTCTCAAAATGGCAAGAGAAAAACTGTATACTGACAACGATTATCAACTTTCCTATAAGCACGATAAGACGAAAATACATTCATGAACACTCACAAAGGGGACATACAAATCTTAATACATGTACCGATTTCTCGTTACAAGAAAAACTAAAGCCGAAATATTAATTACGATAATAATATACGCTTCGATAGACACCAGGCACTTTTCTATAGAAAAGTTTCCTTCACTTTACACATTACACAACCGAAATAAGACTTTAATTAATAAACTTAACAAAGCTCCTCTCGTCCATGCTATATACACAGGATACAGGGCCGTAGCTAGACACAAATTTTCAGGGTGTGCTGAGCTCCTCTGAATTTATTCGAAGAAAAAGCATCGACCTGAAAAGTAAATATTGTTTCAATTTCTTGATCCACGAAAGAGCTGTCAATAGATAGTTCGGCTGCTTCCGTGGATTATCGAAATATAAATAAAATCTGACAGAGACTTCGTCTTCAAATAAATTTTTCTCAGAATGAAGTCTAGTCCAAGGTGAACCCAGCTTGGAAATGGATCCTCACATAATTAATTTGACATTTTCCCTGTCTTAAAATAAACTTATCTCAGGGCGAACTCTAGAGTTTCCGGGGCGAGCTGAACTCATCTTCGCACCCATTTAGTTACGGCCCTGATAGGATATGGATGTACTTACTATACACAGACACATACATACCGTAGAGTATTAAACCGATGCACAAGGGAAGAAAATCAGATCCGATTAATAAATAACAGACTTTAGAAAGTTTTTAGTGAAAGTAAAAGTGTGTTTAATATCTATAGATAGAGCATACAGTCGAACATACTCTTATAGTGCAGAGCATCCCAGTACGTTGCTTTATTATTATGTCAGTGTATAGTAAAGTATAACATTCCGAAAATTATTACGTGATACATGAGCTGAACGTACACTTATTACACTCATATTATTCTTATCTATAAATGTACGAAAAGTTGTTTTTATGCTTTCATTGCCGGTTCCTATCCACATTTTCGGGATTCTTTGTATACTGGGGAATAATGTATCCTCACCGCACACAAGAAATGTTTGTACGTAATACCGAGAGGTCGCTCACTCTTTTTTCCTATAGAAGAAAAACACTAAGACATCAATCACTCACGCTTGACGTGAATGGCGAACCACGCCTATAAGTTTAGCAAGTCTTTAGGATTTTCATTTGATGCTGACTAACAGCCTTACCTGAAGTTAGACTCTGATATGTCGAACACAAAATTTAAAGTGAATGGGTCGCGTCATTCATGTCACTCTTGTGTGTACGGCTCGTTGAGGGCAACAAACCCCTCAACTACCCAAATTATGAAGCTTGAGTACGCTTGGGAACATTATGTTGATGCTGAACTATGAAGAAAAATCCTATGCAGAATTGGTCCTCACCGGGATTGGTCCTCACCGTTGCCTGTATGTTGACTAGAATAGTACATTTCGTCATAAGTGATGAAAAGCCGAATTCTTCGGTACTAGTCATAAGCTTACGACGTGTACTGAAAAATTCAGCTTTCATCAAGTATTACGAACGTATTTTTTTGCGCCTGAGGATCATAATGAGAAGAAAATACAAAAACAGAAAGAAGCCATCAGAAATGTAATACCACTTTTTGACACGGAAACGAGTGTCGAAAACCATCGAATTTTGATCCTCAGGCGCGAAAAGTATCTTTCTCGGACTGAGAGAGCGAGCGAAAAAGGATTTTCGAAAATTATTTTCTTCAACGCAATGCATGCCTTGTTGCTGAAATAGTTTAGTCTCATTTTAGTTTTAAGCGCAAAAAGCGTTGTTTGTGGCTCGTGATGAATATTTCAGTACATGTCGTAAGCTTGTTCTACTCGGCTTCGCCTCAACTTTTCATAACTCGTAACCAAACATACTACTTCGTTTAGTGAGCGCGGCCGAGAAAGTTACTTCTTCGGTTGAAAATATTCGTCCTTTAAAAGTACAGAAAAATTGGACTCTTTTTTACTAGGGCTTTTAACTTAGGATACCAGTCTTGAGTTTGTAGATTCGGAATGCTTGATCCTATACTTGTAGAAAAAGAGCGTATGACCGATATTCACAGAGTGGGATGAGTGTTAATCAAAGTGAGCGACCCCTCGTGTAATACCAGTGAAATAGAGTTAGATACATGCAGACACACACACAATTACGAGAAGAATCAAATGCATGTTTGTGGTTATGCTTTTCATTTTGCAGAGAGAAATATTGTGATGTGTAACTTCAGGATTTTTGGGGACTATAAAATGTTTGTTTGTGCGGCGTATTTTTATCTATTATTAAATTTACAATCCCAAAGTCCTATATTCAGTGTTTGGATGTGTTAGTGTGTGTGTGCGGAGCGAATCAAACAATAAATCATTATACCACTTCCGGTAGCCGGAAGGGAACTGCGAACGCGTACAATGAACAAAAATTTTGTTACACATTTTCGGGAGGACGTCTAGTTGTTATAAATCATTTTCTAAAACTGGAAACTTTGCATTTCACATGATGAATTTTATTTTTAGTTCCAATTTTATGTATGGCGAGAATTTGTTTTATTCAGTCTTTTGAATAAGAACACGCATAACGCCATGCACATTCAGCGGTCGTATCTTGTTTCAATTACTTGATGGGAAATACTGATTTGGTTGGAACAAGAATTGTTTTCATTTATTTATTCGTTTGAACAATTCCACGATTCCATACACCAGAACAGACATCGGCGCCACTGCCGTGTGTTTGCCCAAACAAAAGTGAATTACAAAAAAAGTGCTTTGCTTCAGACCGGCTACATGCATCAAAGATTAGACCAGCACCCCGAAAATGTATCACCCTCATTTATAACTGAGATCCATGTTAACGGGGAAAAAGAAGAACGTGAGCGGTAGCCGAGTGGCATAAATGCTTATTCAAAGCTCTTTTTTTCAATTAGACGTTTGCTTTCGGAAGAAAGACGTAGAAGTCTTGAAACTTAGTTCTGGGATAAGATTCGGTAATTCTGAACCTGCTCTTGCTAGTTCCTCAGCTATTTCATTACCTTGAACACTGAAATGCCCTGGGTTCCACTTGTTTATTTCTGTGATAATTATGGAGCTTTAGGGAGCTTAGCTTTCCATTTTTAAAGGTTCGAATTTCAAAGTCGACGATGTTATTTCCTGACATTCACCGTTCACTCAACTATTAGGTTTCTTGAACTTTTTTCAATGCTCCGCAGCTCTACCTATAACTGAAGCTAAGAGTCTCGTGAATCGAGTAGAGTGCCAAAACCATGCCGAACTGGCTATTTTCTTCCGTTTTTTTTCAAATCGTTGCGTGATAAAGACAAGCCAACTTTGATTATGCTGGCCCTCTATTCGATTTTCAAGATTTCTAGCTTTATTCGGTGCTAGATATCAATTATACAATAATGTCAGTTACTTTCACTCTTCCTCTGCCACCATCTGCTACCGATTCCACTCTCTGCAAAGCAAATAAATAAAGTAAAGACTGATACGAATTTATCGGAAAATCTTTATCCACATTTTCCGACCATGCCTAAAATTGAATGCATACGCTCTTGGATTAAAGCCATATTAAAATGTCGAGTACAACCAAGAGTGCAACATAATAAGATAATCGCCTTAAATACAATTTCCAACATTAAATTTCCTACAGTCCGAAAGAGGTCACTCGGAAAACTTTTCCAAGATTTTATCCCGTATTTTCGTTTGGTGCGCATGAGTCCGCTGAGTGTCTTGTATAGTAAAACGTTCTGTGTACGAAAAATGCTTTCGGTTTTATACACAGTGCATATACACAACAACATATGACAGAGGGAAGATTTTGAAATATGTGGATTACATGCGTAGCGTTATATTGTGAATGGGATAGTAGCTAACGTTACATACTCGATTTCAATTTAACATTTCCAACACACACACAAAAAAAAAACTTTTGTTGGATAATGATGCAGCCATAATATCATGACTGTGCAAATGTAATTTTTGTTAACAATCAACTCTTTTGGATTGTAAAGTACCGGATATTGGATGGGTTCAGTCATCTCTGTTATTGGTTTTCCTTTTAAGCTTATAACCAAAAAAGAGTTGTGTGTCATATACTGGTGTGACAGTCATATCATTATCGATTCTGTTACTTCTTTTGATCGAAGTATTTTCGACAGGCTCAAACGACATCTATTACTTCAATTGGTTTGACTCTCGTTTTACTATATAACTTCATATCAACTGAAACTCAACGTTTAATCTCGTCGTTCATGTCGATAACAGATGATATACGTACATTTTGAATCGGCGAAGTAAACTGCGGGTTATTCTTCGTTCTTTAAATTCTAGAATCGGACTATGGTTGCCGTACACTCTAGTCAATCAACGTGTCATCCGTCTCAAAATTACCAGGCAAATTCGGAACCGACGGAAAGCGCATGGACGGTACGGATTAACTTTGATCCCATGGTCGAAAGAAAAATCTTTGTTGTATGACGAAACCGGCTTAAGACAAGTTGGCCAACTCATACATCCGCAAAACCTCGAATCTCGCAAGCGCTGCAGCTGAACTGGGGAGCAGACTGAAACACAGGAAGTACTCTGAATTGAAATCGTCAGATTACCTCTTCGACCCTGTGGGATTTGAAACATTTGGGCCTTGGGCTAAAGATGCGAGGGACTTCATCTGCACCATAGGCTCATGGCTCAACGCACTCACGGGCAGGAACCAGTTAATTTCTTTATCAAAGGATCTCACTAACTATATAGCGATACAACGCTTCGTGCGTCGTGGAAACACTGCCTCCTTCGACTCGTTTCGACGAAGTGTTTTACATTTTATCGAAGCGGCCGTTGTTGTATGACAAGCTTTTCGTGTTTATTGAAAAAAAAAAATTCTATTTAATTGAATGAAACACTTTGATGATGTAAATGATTACGAGTTCGTTTCGCAAATTCTCTTATGTTGGTTATCAAAGTTTATGTGGGGAGAAGCAGAAAAAATTGTAGTTAGAATTCGTAATGGAGTTTGAAAGGGTAAAACATTCTTAGCTTGCTTGACCGCAATGTTGAATAGCCAGTCCATGCACAGAAACATATGAACTGAAGTTATTTAGCTTTTACTGCCCTAGTGATCTGCGTGACCTGATTGTGTAAACGACTACGAGGTGTAGCACCGTCCAAAAATTGCAACTCAATGAACCACTTAAAGTTCTCGTAAAAATATCTGTCTTGCGTGTTAATGGATTTTACGAGAGTTTCATGCGGTCAAAGTTCCAACTTTTTCACTTTACTACGCCCGAAGACGACACTCTGAATGTACTCTGAATTTGTGTCAATTCTCCGCCGTTATGGCCTTTTCCCTATTATCCCTTGTCATTATTCCTTGTAAGTTATGAGGGACCATTGACATAATTTCAAATTAAAGTAAAATGTAAATGTTAATCGACTATAA
>JANTFA010118780.1:0-13707 GCA_026413405.1 Phytosciara flavipes | reverse complement strand
TGAGATGTAAATGCGCCGCAGGCGAAAATTTTGGAATTTTGTATGTCTGATACGAAACTAGTGCTTATATTCACAATGTTCAAGTGTAAATTTGTGCAAATCTCTAAAATAAGTGAGATAAGTGAGAAAAGTGACGAAATTCTAAATAAGTGACTCACTTTTGGGATTTCTGAAATAAGTGAAAAAAGTGAGAAAAGTGAGTTACATGCATCTCTGAATATCAGACTGAAATCCTTTATAACTCGATAAGTATGCTCTTTTTTGAGTTGATAGTATGTCACCACCGATTTAGATGATGAATTTGGTGAGTGGGACACACTTGGTGAGTGGGACACAATTGGTGAATAGGACACAATTGGTGAGTAGGGCAAAATTGGGTAGTGTGAAGAACTCACAACTCGCTTTGGAAACTGATATTTTGACTCGTGCGTGGTTGCATACACAGCCGTCCAAAGCTCGTGAGCTCCACTAGCATCACAAAGTGGTCCCTTATGTAATAAAAGACTTCCGCCGCATCCAACGTAATTTACTATTGTATGCTATGAGCAAGGAGACGTAGTAGATTTTTGGGGTTTAGTCTGGGTATCATTCATAAAGTATGTCATGAAGACCATTTGCATATTAATTTCTATTTACATTTTATCGCATCTTTTTGGCACGCGTGACATGCTTTTTGAATGATCAATGTCAGTTCCAATTGCCACTCAATATTTTTTGCTAGTTTATTGTGTTTTCATCGAGTTTCTCACGACTTTCAATTGACACGGTTCTACCGTACGTGTTTTCAAATGAATTTTTCTTAAATCAGTCATCTCCGTTTCAAAGAAACAATCTAATGTGACAATTTGTGGAGTTATTTGTTGTCTGAAATGAAAATCGTGAAACCCAAACAAGTGCGACGATATAAAGCAACACAAGAAAGAGTGATGACAGGATGTCGACGGACTACAAGATCATATGGAAAATCTCTCATTTTTATGACGTCATTGAAGAACGGTCACATTGAAGTCGAATGTTTTCTTGTAAACATAAACATTTCGAGTAAAAAATTATTTTGTTTTCGATGATTTATTTGTGGAAACGCAAATCACAACAGATTTCAATTCGAAAAAAGTACTGTTGACGAAAACAATGCACAACGAATGTTATTTTCATCTCTTCTACCGATAGGCTGCGTCGAAAGTAGCAGTGTGACTGGTACGTATTGACTTATTTTTCAGTTTTTTCCTCGAACCGATGTAAGCAGCAGTTTTTGTTGTAACAAAAAAAGGGCAGCTCAAAGAACAATTTAAGTATTTTTGAACCTTTCGAACCGGTTTATAAAAAGACACGGACTGGTTCGAAGATAGTAAAATATGTAAATAATTTGGGATCTTTCTTATCTAAAAAAAAAGTAGAAAACCAAACACACAAAAAATGGTTGTCAAAAATGCCATTACAACATCCGCTACAATCTTTTTAACACCGAACCTTAACTACTAAGACATCATTGCATTGTACGGATGTTGCATTTCAGGAATATCACACAGAGAATCTCTGTCAGAGATTGGTGTCTTTTGCTAATTATCCTAAACTTGTCTTTCGTTTTATTGTTAAATGTTCAACTAAATCAACCAAATATCCGAGGTCAAATGTTTCCTAACATTTGTCGTAAAATGTTTAAGTAAATAACACGTGGTTCTAACAACGTCCGTTAATAATCATCCTCCGTAAATCTGAATCATTAAAATTTCGTTTTTACATAATTAATTGTTTGGCACGAGCTGCACACAATAAATATTGGCATCCGTTCAATATGATAGATGACTTGAGCACTTTTGAACCCGGTGCAAAATATATATTTTGTGGTCTAATAGGTTTAATACTGGTTTTAATGGTGCCTGATGATGCGTCTAAATATTTTATATCGACGTGTGTGGTAATACCTTTAATTCAATAATGTGAAAGCACTTATGTTACAGCGTGTGTTACCAGCGAAAGGTAAGAAGAATTTCTGTTAGCAGATATAGTGTTAGTAAAACAAAAATGAAATCGATAAAGAAGTAATGGTGATGGTAGTTTAGGGTTCTATGGTCAACATATATTTGAAGCTGCTACATAAGATCTTCGACTATAGAAGGTATACCAAAGCATAAATAGTGCATCACGTCCCTGCTTCCAATTTGTTGTTTTGACGAGTGTGAGAGTTACATCCAGAGCCGAAGGCGATTTGGAAGCAGTTACGTACCGTGCTTTACGTGCTTCTGTTCGTTAAATGTGAAAACGAACTCCAAAAAAATGCATTTACCGAGCAGAAGTACGTAAAAAAGAAATTGCTGAATCTATTACTTCCTTAAAACTGTTTGCTTAAGATCATTAGAACAAAATCTATTACTTCTGAAATCGTGAACATCTCAATTATTTTTAGACCTGTACGAAGTACACTTGTAACACGTCAAATTAGAATCCCTGAGTAGGGGGCAAACCTTCTGTGGTCACCATACTAGCTGCCAAATCAGCAATAAAACAAATGCCCGTTAGCCTGCCATCACGATAGCTTAAGCAAATCGAATCCGATTTCAACAAAAATATTTTCTGCGAAACTGCATTTCCAAAAAACATTTTCGTTAGAAGGTAGTAAAAAATGTGAGGTTAAGTTCGAAGATGGGAATTATGGAAGGCCCATGCATAAACCCTTCAAGTGTTTCAGAGTATTTTGAGCATATCAACGTTCGAAATGGAAAAATGCATTGAAATTGGTTCACTTTATAGTGAGCTAGAGGCGTCACAGGGAGGGCAGCCAAGGTCCTTGGTGTTTTTTGCATTTAAATCGAGACAATTTTATTAGATTTTGATGTCATATGAAACGTTTTGCCAATATCAATGCGAGGAAGAAAAATAGTTTCCTTTAATTGAGTCAATTGGACATGGACATGAGCTAGGGCACCTGAAGTGTGCGGTAGGAACAGTCTTTTGTATATGAAATATGAACCGAGTAAATTGTATCCGAATTTTGCCAGTTACGTATCATTTCAAAGGAATTAGCAATACGGAAAAAAGTTTATTGGAATCGGGTCAGTGGCTCAAGTGTTAGGGCCATTGGGTTGTTGGGCTCTTAGTCTTTTATGGCATCCAGCCGCCATTTCGGGTTTTAGTGTCTTTTTTGCTCATATCTCGAGTAAATTTTACCTTCTTTCAGTGGATTCTTTTCAGAGACTTTCTTGAATAATTGAAAGATTCAGTGTTCCACAATAGTTTTAAGATGCCTGCCTCTTTTGGCCAACTAACTTCACGTTGTACAATGTACACTACTCGTTCCGACCCTCCTTATGTTTTTATACTGTCATCTGTTATCGACAACGACTACAATTAAAGACGACAAGCTCTGGCTCTGTTGTAAGGTCATAATAGCAAAATGTAAAATAATGAAAAATGAAGTAAGAGACTTAGAATCAATCTATTGAAAATATTTAGGTCAAACGAAGTAATAGACTCGTCGATTATGATAAAAGAGGCTTAGCAACTAAGGAGCTGTTCATAAATAACGTCCACCATGATGGGAAGACTGGCCGAAGTGCACTCGTCACATGTTGAAAGTATTGGAAAAGGGTGGACGCAGGGGGGTCAAAAAATCTAAAAAAAACAGCGATTAGTTTGCATCGTTTTACTCATTTCACAAAATCAATAATGAAAAATGTATCCAACTAGCATGCTAGCTGATAAGATACATCGTTTCATTGGACAGTATCAATGAAAAAAGCAAACTAATCCAATACTTGACTAATCTTTGCAACCGATCTTATAGTGTCACTAACATGATAGTTGAGTAGAACAACTTTTTATCATATTACGTAGTTACGTAACACGGCTCCATCCCTCAGTCCTTGAAACTACCTTCCCCAATCGAAGAATTTTGTCTCACAGCCGATATACTCTCACCACACAAAGTGTCACCTTTTCATAACTTAATAATATCTAATTCATGCAGCGCATGCATTGCTCACATTACCATACTCATATTATGCATACACACGTATTTGAACCAATATGTTTACATTGACAGCACATCATATTGAAATTGAATGAATTGGATCGAGAAGACACGACGCGATTAAGTTCAATTTTATGATCGATGGAAAATGGTAAATTTCGTATGACAAAGTGAGTTTAATCGGATTGCAGTGGTGTTTCATCATGTTTAAACAAAACGGAAAGAAATATGCGACTCAGCTGAATAAATAGTTCAGGCGCACACAATTTGCATTTTTTTTGGTTCTCGTACGTCTTTTCTAATTACAAATGCAATATGCAGTCAAAAAGATGTAAATTATGCACTTGGAATTCTATTTATAGCCATCGGTAGTTTGACTGTAAATGTCGGCTGTAAAATTTTGGTGTTACATTTTTGCATCGTGTTCCATTTTATCTTGAGTTTAAAACAAAGTGATGTCGAGAGCACGTAACAATAAATCTATAAAATTCCACACTCGATAGGAATATAATTCGACGCGCAGTTACAACATTCTGATAGAAAATGTGTTTTTTCAAGGAAAGCCGTGTTTAGGAAGTTGATAAGAAGAGATGTGAGCTCTACTACGTCATCACAATAAGATTCATTTTTCAGAAAAGAAAGTTTTCAAGTGACAGTCAAAACGGCCAGACTTACCTTTCTTATCAGGTTCAATAGATCCGATTATCTGCTTCGTCTATGTACTAACAGAGCAGAAGGAGGAATCGGATAATGAAGAAGAAAATATTAAAACGTCCTTGACGAGACCTTGCCAACTGATACGAGAAAAATCAATTTCCCGAATATATCCTTTCTGGAACGTTTACAATATTTTCGCTTTGCTTTCTATATTCCACTACCGAACAATATTCAAACACGAAAAATAAAAGAGAGAAAAATCAGAAATCTTTTTAAGTTCTTTTCTACACTGACTGCCGATGACAGTTTTCATCCACAAAAAATTTTTTAAAAAACCAAAAATTGTCCTTTAAGCAATTTAACAGCGTTAGCGTAATCAATGCACTCAATTACAACAATTGACTTTCCAATCAATTAAGTCTGATTTTATTTTATAATTTTCTGTCAATTTAGCAACTTTTCAAAAGTGTTTTTTTTTCTTTACTTATTTTGACTGAGAAAACTCGCTTGAAAATATGCAACTTAGCTCTACCGATGCCCGAATAAAACTGAAAATACATTCCCGAACGACATCGGCAAACGTTTCATATTCATCGTCCCTTACCACTCGCAATTCTGTTGTGTGTTGTTATCGTACCTACGTTTTTATTATATACAGCTGGATATCATTATGAGTGTATGCGAACACGATGCATGAGCTCTTCTCTCTTGTCGTGTGCAAGCTGTGATAACAAACGAATGCGAGAGGAATGAAGTTTAGCAAGAGAATTTTTAAAAATCGTTGGGAGAGGAACTGTAACATGGTTCTGATATTTGCTAGTGAAGGCAGGGAAACGGAAGCTTTACCTTAGAAAGCTTTCATATAAAATTATAGAATTCGGAGGTGTTTGTAGTAAAAATTTGGAGTGCTACATGAAGGTTTTCATCGGAAAAGTTGTGAAATTTCCAATCCGAGACGAGGCCGAGGTTGACGACACATCGTGTGCGATACAAGCCAGAACACAGCAGGAGGCAGGATGAGTTCAAATCCATTTGTTCACTAATTTGTGACTACTGAGTTTTTCTCCTATCTAATAGTTGACATGCATATCGGCAGAATAGTTATCAAGCCGGTTGCTTATATTTTCAAAATCGATCCATCCACAGACTTTTAGTCATTACATCTAGAATTTCACTTGGCGAGTTAAGTTACCATTGTCGTTGTTGTCGTAAATGATATGAATTCACGATTTTATTTTACAAAAAACCAGAAAAGTGGTTGCCGAATGTGATTGGCAATAATTTCCCCTCAAATGTCACTACCCAGTGAATTCCTCGACAGTTTAAATAATTTTCACTGGTTGAAAGCTCGTGACTTTCGTACAGCTGTACAACGTCCATTGGAGAGACAATTTTCCCTTTTCTTCGTTCGATCTTTGATAGACAAGGTTGCCTTTTATTCTTTCACAAATTCTATAGAACAAACGGTAAGTGGACCTTAAGAGTGAAAATCTCGTAAAAACAGCGAAAAGGGGTCAAGTTCTCTAGGCATAGTCAATATGCGATCAAAACGATAATTATCTGAGTCAAAGTCAAGTCGTTCCTTATATTTCGTTCCACTTATCTTGAGGACCCTCAAGTTTGTCTACATAATTCCCGGAAAATATATGAAGGAAACAGGCGCACTGAAAGCACTCTGACGTCAGTGGCGTTGGCCACTAATCACAACGACATTTATGACATAAAGACACGGCAACTCTCTAGCAACATCATAAACGTTGTTTACAAAATCAAAGGGATTGAAATCGGACAGTGTACATTGAGAATATTTTAACAATGTGAAAAGTTTGACGAAATTCGCTAACCCTGACGACCCCACTAATTTTCTTAACAACGTTTGTGACTTTGCTAGAGCGTTGCCTTGCATAAGAAAATTGGAATCCGTAAAGTTGTCAATACGACTAGCTTGTCTTCGCAGAATCGAAGAGAAAGTTTGTCTAGAACAAGCTCTTCTGATTTTTAATTGTTTTTTTCTTCGTGTATTTAGTTGCCAAAAAAGTAGCAGCTAATATGGCTCGACTGGAATCTCTTTAGTGAATAGTGATTGTCACTTGAAGTTAGGTGAGTAACGAAACGACTCGCTATCTGTTATCGACAACGACGACAAAAAACGAAATTCTGAGTTCGGTGCTCTCTTATATAGCAAAACGTGCGGCTGAACTAATGAAGTACTAGATTTTGCATTGACCGGGATGTAACAATTGAAGTGACAAATTTTATATAATGATATGGCGATACGTCTGCCGTTTCTGAAAGATTAAAGTTCTTTTTCAAAACCTCACACAAAACGTCAAAGAAATCTAAATTTTCCGAAAGCTATCAGAGGCTGTAGCTGATAGCCAGAGTTTTATGAAGACGTTGATTGAAATGGGGACAATTCGCTCCGATTTTCTGAGTAAATGTACGTACCCCCTTCACCCTCAATTTTTCGATCTGGTAGTAGTACTTTAAGAAACATTTTTACTCTCAATGTTTCTACGGAATGAATGATAGAGCTACTCATTAGTTTATTTACCATTCAAAGATTTATTTAGGAATATTTCCAAATCACATTTCACTTACATCTCATCTTACATTTCATCTTACAATTATGGCTGATCTGAATCGATTGAAAGCTTTGCTATGGCGATGGTATGCACGTTCTTCATAATATGGACCGTGTAATCCATATCCTGAAGGTATTTCTGAAATGCATCAAATATTGTAAGCTTGTGGTTGCTGAAATTATTCATTAAATATTTACGTGCTGTACTTTGTAGCGTATACGGAATCGCGACTGCTACACCATAACCACCAAAGGCGTCTCTAGCTATGCGTTTTGATGAATGTTTATTTTCTGCAACTGAGTTGCTGTCTGTTAGATCTGTTTTTCCAGCCGCAAAGCTCAATGTGAGCGCAATTGAAATGATTAAGAACGATCTCATCTTTGGTTACACTTAAATTTGTTTGATTTTTCAAAATGCTAACGCTCACTTTTACATTACTAATCCACCACACAAACCAGAATACTGACTGAGAAACTGAAAGTAAATCTACTTTATAGAAGTCAGAATATTCAAAGCGCAAAACAATTGATTAGAGTCAATTAATGATCTAGCTTCTTTGAATGAGTCGGTAAATGTTTGTTTGATTTTGTAGTCACTTTGAATTCTCGTAATGAGACAAAAAACCAGTCGACCAACAAAAATCCACAGTGTAACACGAAAAAGGGGAGAGTGCAGTGTTGAGAGAGCCGTCCCTTGGTTTTCTAGAATTGCCAATCAACATGTTCCATTAATATAAAGGAAATTGATGAAGATACCGAGGTCATGAATATAACTACAGATTCATTAGAACTACATGCTGTAAGTCAATTAGCGAGTTGAAAATGTTTTGGTTCCATTCTTAGTTCTTTTGTCTCGCATTAAATTATTAAATTTACACATTTTAAATATAGATTTGCCAACATTCGTTTTTGAATCAGAACCGCAAAACACAGCCACTAGGTATGCATCAACAATGAATCTAGTTATCGTGTTGTCTGTCCTACACTTCCGACTAACTATTCCTAGCATCATATGAGATAAGTTTCATTTATGTGAGTATTAAAGATCACGATTGATATCTCACTCTCATGTACATCATTAAAACAGTTATCGAATCTACTACTTCATTTGATCAAAGTATTTCCAACTGATTGATTTAAATTCTTTTACTTGATTTTCTTCACCATACATTTGGCTTTATATACTCACGCGTCGTTAGCTAAAGCTTGTTATTTATACTATGTTGACGTTGTCGATAACAGATAATCTAACTACACTCGTTCGATACATGGTTGACTTCCTTGTAGATCATGGAGGCAACGATAACCATCATGATAAGTGACCATCAATTCACGGTATATTGACCACAGCTGTTACTCCTTTTACATATAGGTCACAATAAACCTCACAAACTAATACCCGAACGCCGACAGCGCATCTATATTCCTGCATACGGTTTTCTAGTAAAGTACGTTGTTCCACAAAAGGCATGTACGCAGAAATTTAGAAATTGGCTGCCGATGTTCGGGTAATACTATTTTTAAGGTTTCTCGTGATCTGTACGTCTTCCTAAACACAACGACAAATGCGAATATGTTTGCCATATCAACTCCAAATGCCAGTTCGCAATGAAAACCACTAATGTATTCATGAAATCAGATGAACTGTCTAGTTCACATCGGTCAAAGTTCATTTTCTCAGTTGTGCCAACGGTATCTTTGCAGCGACTTTCCTATACATACTAATTCAGCACAAGTTGTGCTGCACAACACTAATTCGAAATCACTCCTTTATGCAGCGCCAACGCTATATATAGACGCCACTAAACGCGTCATGCGTGAACAAAGAAATTCTCGTTTACACCCAAATTTAAAACAAAGGAAGTCCACTAACGCTATACGGGAAAACAGAGGCAGAGTCATTTTGTCGTTGCGATATATATGCGACAAAATTGCATAATAAGCTGTCGGCGCTGAAATTCAAGACGAAGGACGAAATGATATTGTGGCAACTTAAATGTCCTGTTTTCCGAGACTTTCAGTTTATCATCAGTGTAAAGAAATCCTTCAAACAAACACTTTTGTCTGCAATGTAGTGCAAACGGTCCAACATGTACCTATTCAAACATTTATGAAGAAGAAATACCAGAATTGGTTTTCCAGTCATAAACGAAACCCATAAAGAAATAGTGTGACTAGAGGAGAACATCAGGATTCGAAACATATGCGCCGATTTTCTCGGAATTGTTTGTAGACGCCGATTTGTTGCGCATCATTGCATTACGCAATGTGTGTCGTCACTAGTCACACTGATTTCCGTAGAGGGTGTAGTGTGTTAGTTTGTATAGAGACTCTGTCATTCTGTTTTCCGCATCGGTTGTGTTAGTTAGTATAGACGCGGTCTACTCAGCACGGGAAATAACGCATACGCCATTGAGTAGTGAGTTTTAGTGAGGAAAATTCAATTTAATTGTTCCGAAATTTTGAAATTGAATGACTTTAAAACAAAGTGATTTGCTACCGTTGATTGAATAATTTTAAATTCCGCACAATCAAACCGTTAATATTTGTGACAAAGCGAATCACCAAACAATCCAGCAAGATGGCGCAACCGACCGTTGATTTCTATTTGTCATTACGGAAGAATTTTTTCGATAAATTTTTGTTTGTTGTTTTTGATGTGCACAAAACATTTCGACAATTGCAATGGAACAAAAGAGGAATAATGGTAAGTACTGACAATGGCACCAGACCATTCCAAAATTTATTGAAAACTTTACTCGAAACCCAATTCCGTTCATCAATTACGTGAACGATACTCACGCAATGCTTAAAAGAAGTGGCATGCGTGGGTCGAGTTGATTTTGATGGGCGAAGAAGTCGAGATGATATATTTTTAATAACGAATAACTTAAACTAAACAAAATCATCATTCGATATGTGTGTCCAGCGATTTCAGCGAATTGATTATCGCAACATGATGTGACATAGTGAGATCGATCGATTTCACAAAGAATTCGATTATTTGTTTAGTAACGCGTATACTAATACACACAATGGACGACGCATCCCTTATTAGTGTAGTCAGTGATTTGTGTAAGTTACCGCCATCCCTAATTGATATGCATATTGAATGTAAAGTGTCTCAAATCCATTTTTTACAACGAAAATGAGTCATCACTGCAACATTTTAGTGTTTTGTTATATTTTTATGGAGATCCAATTAACCGTGATTCAATGACATAAAAAAATATCAAAGTCAAAGTGTTTGATGCTGTTATGCACATGCACCAAATGCATATACGATGCAGCCAGTGTATCGGCTTTGTTTCGATTTTCATTTTATGTTAGTGTCCATTTCTGCTATCGCTGCAAGTATGAGCATTAAATCCGAAGTGTGTCTTTTTTTAGTATGAAAACTATATTGAAATGAAGTGCTAGACGATAACATTTTGATTCGATAGATGATGGGAAGGGTTAAATATGTTGCTTGAACAACTTGTTAATCCATCTATGATCGAGTTGAAAACGATACGCCCACCCTACCCTACGAAATTTATCAAGAAATGGATTGTTGATGGTGACTCAGTTTCGTTCCAGGCGGAGTTGATGTTGGTATAGATGCAGACATGAAAATTGGTTGTATCAGGGAACTTATTTCCAAAGAAAAATGTTCAATAGAATCGTAAAACCAAGTGGTCAAGACATTTTTAAAATCGACTTTCAACCGTGAAGCCATGATGGATCATTTTTGACCAAACGAAGTAAAAATGTAGATCCTGTTGTCTACTGCATTTTTCTCCGTTTGGCCTCATCATAGCTTCACAGTAAAAATGTCACTCAGTTTTACGATTCCTTGCATCTAGAATGACCAGTGGCGTCACAGCTTGTGTTTAAATATAACGGCGTTATCAAGCTGTGCGCTTTCTGAAAGTGATGCGACATTTTAAAAGTGAAATGGTGGCGGTGCCGGTCATTTCATTTACTTTATGATGTTCCATTTGTATGATACGGCCATACCCGAAAATACGTTCCTTGACTTAAATCGATTGTGTAGCTTATAAAATTCAAGTTGAATCAAGTTACTTAGTCCAGAATCATCATCAACGACTAACATAACTTCAATCGACTGAAGGTGTGCATCAGAAAAGATGCAAAACTCCTCAAGGAATCGTCTTGCATTTTCTGCACAAAATGTTTTTGGACCGAAAAATCTACCAAAGTCAACACAGCCGAAAGTAATTACGATCACGGTCAAGCAAACGTTGGAAGAGACTGAAACCTCTAGTTCATGTAACGACCAACAATTAAAATTCATTTCTCGGATTTCTTCCTAGAATTTTGTTGTCGTAGCTCAATGATCGTACCGATTCAACTCCAAACAGAAATGAATGACGGGGTGAAAAAAGACACTAAATCGCCTTTAGCGCAGGACATAGCCACCATCCCCTTTCGATTTATCTGTTAGTCATACTTTCATTCAAAACATTTTCTAATTTTACCTATCCAGATGACAACCAGGAACTGGAATGTTCCAGTTGCCTGAACGGCTTGGAGGACGAGGAATACATATCGGCATTGGGTCAAGAATGGCATGCAGAATGTTTCCGCTGTTCAGCATGTGATGCACAATTATCGAGTTGGTATTTCGAAAAAGATGGCCTGTTGTTCTGCAAAAACGATTATTGGACGAAATTCGGTGAATCGTGTCAGCAATGCAGTGAAGTGAGTGAAGAAAAAAATTGATGAATGAGGCCGTTGAATTAAGAAAAATTTCTTTTTTCCCATTTTAAGATCATTACCGGTCCAGTTATGGTCGCTGGTGATCACAATTTCCATCCGGAATGCTTTTGCTGCAAACTTTGCAACAGTTTTATTGGAGATGGTGATTCGTATGCGCTGGTCGAACGGTCAAAGCTCTACTGGTAATTGAACAAAAAAAGATTTATGAAAAACCAACCCGACTGACTTTGTATTTACGATCAACGTGCAGTGGCCAATGTTACCGCAAACAAATGCAACCGTTGTCCACAAATTTAACGACACAAAAAGTGAGTCCACATTCCATTCGTCTGGTCGAAATTCCATGGACGAAAGGCAATCGAATTGGCATACGTTTAGCCATTGATGAGAATCAGAAAGGTGTACCGATTAGCAATGCCGGATCGGGCTGTCCGAGTGGTGTACGAATATCCGAGTGAGTGTTTTTTATTTTCTGTCTTTTCATTGATCTTACTAACAAAAAAATGTTTTTATTTCTTACTAACCCAACACGTTTGTGTTCTTCTTTCCATGTCTGCACACAGTACATTTTATCAGTACTATGGGAAAGTAGGGAAATATGTGTTCGCTGTTATTTCAACAGCAGTTGATGTCTGTTGCGGAAGTAAAAGGTAAATGGGAATGATGATGAACGTTTTAGAATAGACAAGCGCATTGCATTGAAATCTGTTACTTCTTTTGTTCAAACTGTGACCTAGTGTTTGATAACAAATCTTCTACTTCAATTGTTTGAGGGTATGTTTGTCATAAATAGAACGTTTACACCGAGCATTTTGTCTCTTGTCGTTACTGTTGATGGCAGATGATCAGCCAGACTTATTATAATTTATCCCAATTGAATTTTCTTGATTCAGCCAAATTATGCCACATTTACCCTCAGAAAATAACCGCCTGCCGTTAGGGTTGAAACATGCTGTTGAAAAACAAAGGAACAAATGTTTGGAAATTTAAAATATTGAGAGTTGGTATTACGAACCAGAGATGAGTCGGTAATTCAGTTGTTTTTACTATTTTTTTTACTTCAAATAAACACTGCAGGGCCTAACTTGGGCGGGAATATGGAATATTTCTAATGGAAATCATAAGTAAATCATAAGTTGATGTGTTCGAATCACTTTTCAATTGGAATGTGAATCACATGGTACTAGGGTCTCATGCTTTCCCTCTTACGTCTGTAACGCTTCGAATATTAATTTTTGTGTAAGAGAAACCCTTTTTTGATTGCCTAGAGGTGTACCAAATCAGCTATAAAATCATTAGGAGTGACCCGTACGATTAGTCAGTTCGATATCGACGGATGACTCACTTCTTTGGACTAAATAGACTAAATCGCATGGAACTAAATACCATTTGCCTTCCTCCGAGATGTCTAGCTTAAATTTTCCGTTTTTTGTTGGCATGAAATCATACGGTTTGAACCCGTTTGGACTTACGAGGATTTATCTGTTCCATTTTTAAATTTTGGCCTCGTTCGATGAAGTCATTTATTAAAAAAACATAAGGGGGACCCGTACGAGTAGAGGACGGTATATAGTTAGGTGTCTATAGAACTACCCTGCAAAGTTTCTTTGAATCAGTTTATTTAAACTCATCCTTTGTTAAACTTGCTTACAGCAATTTCGAAAGCCCCGTCCGAAGTCTCATTTATTAACTGAACGCAGGCGACATTTGCTTGCAATATAGACAAAAAACATTAAAATCTAAAATGGTGGCTGTCGGCCATTTTCTTAGGTCA
>JANTFA010118669.1:0-13709 GCA_026413405.1 Phytosciara flavipes | reverse complement strand
TATGTTATCAATGAATTTCGACCGAAATCGACCAATTAAACACAAGTGGAATCAACAACTTTTGATGATAAAAATAAAAATTCCCGGCTTCAAACATGCAATTTGTTAATTGGAATTGTTAAAATGAGATGGTGAAGAAAAATATCAATTTCCAAGACAATGGGAAATGTGGCTATGGTGCGCTTTGTGCAGTTAAAAGCAACTGAACAAATGCAAGTCGCAAAGTTCTGAACTTGTACCAACGTCGTTGGTTTCTTTTACCTGCGGCGCTACGGCGGTTTTACTATGTGTACTGTACGTGACTAAATTTACAATGGAACAATGTAGTTACCTTAGTTATATTGCTCCGTTACAAGGGATCCAATCACTATATCGAATATAGCCACTGGAACTTCGAGGTAAACTCTCTACCTTATGGGGTTCATTTTCTTTAAATTAAGAGGCAGATCTGTGTCAAAAAAATTGAACTATGCCAAAGTAAAAGCAGAACCGAGTAATTTGATTGACAATCCTTTCAACATTTTAATGTTGCTGCCTCCTTGATTCATAAAATAAGGCATGTGGAGTCAAAGCTGCGATTTAGGTGTAATGGATTTAGTACCTAACGACTTATATAACACTAACTGTCAACTTGCACCATGCTCCCGATTTCTCACAGAATTGTTTAACTATAACTCAACGCAGCAGGCTGGTGTCAATACTTGACGCTAGAACACTGCCTTCACGTTAACATAATCAGACTTTCGTTGTCAAACCACCACCCTGCTTGCAGGTTGAGGTTTCTATAGAGAGCAAGCCGGTTCCAAATTGGAATGTGGACATTTACAACCCCATTAATAGCGTAGTGTTTCACTCGTCAGCTTTCGAATGCGAGAGTTCGATTCTCAACTGTCGCAGAAAAAAACCGATTCTCTGTTGTAGTGGTTGTAAAAAGCTTTTACACGGCTGGCCGGCAAAGAATCGTTGGGAAACGCTGTCATTCTATTCCTAGTAGTTTCACTCCTCACTCAGCATAGATGTAACTTAGGTTCGTCGCGCAGCTTACAACCGGCACCGTAAAAACTTTCGATAATGAAAGGATCTCAAAAAAGTAGAACCATAATCAGCGAAACTAGTAAATAGTGATCTAACCTCTGACCCGAGGGGCAGATATTTGTAAATTTCGTTGACAGAGGATTGCCTTTTTTGTATGGAATTTCCCAAGGTTTCTTCAAGTTCAAGGTCAAGTTTCATGAGCTTCAGACCCAGACAAAGGATCAATATAGTTTGCAGATAACTAATTGTCTCTTGTATCTTCGAGTTGTATTAGAAAAGTATGAGAAACTTTCGTTTGTTGTTATTCTTCTTCTCTCATCTTGCATTCATTTTGTCACCAGTTTAAATTTTAGACAAAAATTAAATTCACAGTTCCGTTGTTTGTTTGTTCAAAGCGAATTGATGATAAAAATTGTAATCATCTTAATAAGCAGTTGCAAGACAAGAAGTCTTCTGTTGGCTGTAATCTATTGTTGCTCTATGGAATTAACCAACAAACAAACAGAACAAACATTCTGAGCAGTAGAGATAGAGTATGAAATTTGGAACGTAATGAATGTTTCCGAATTTAGTTGATGAACAGTTTTTGTCATTTCCACGATGTGCAGTTTTATGTTTCAACTGGAATTTAACAGCTGATAATCAGACAGTGTTTTTGATTTGTTTACGTTATCTTGCACATGAGCAGCGTTCATAACACACATTACGACGTTGTTGAGGTTATGTTTTGACAGTTGGTTACTGTAAAAATGGACCAGCTGTTGTCAAACCCTGGTATACAATGTGTAAAGGGGCCATTCACAAATTACTCACGCTCTGAGGGGGAAGTAAATGGCGGGCTGGACAGAAGCGTACGATTCAAACATTTTTCAAATTTCTCTACATTCATACAATTTGGCGTGTGAGGCGGAAGGGGGTCTGAATTTCGAATCTGGTGCGTGTGTAATTTGTGAATGGCACCAAATGGTAAATTCTTTATAGCTTCACAACATGTTCACTGTAAAAATCAAAACTATTTCACTTCAAAGTTTATCTCACTACAAACGGACAAACGAAAAATATGCTGGAGCCAGATGGTTGAATGACAATAGAACCTACAGAATTCTTGCAACATTCATACAAAATTATCCTGCAACGTGCACGTTGTATACCCATGGGAAGTAAGTTTTGGCATTCTTGTGTAAGTGTACTATGTGGAGCGCGCACATATGGTACAACTTTGCATTTCGTTCAATCCAAAGTCGTCCAAATCTTACACCACACTTTGCCATCTGGTTCTGGAATTTTTTTTTAGTTATGGGAATTCTCATGTTTGTGAATGGAAATGTTGACTCACTAGAAGTTTCCTTGGAATTAATCAAAATAAATATTCATTTAAGTTGGTGTGATGATTAGACCCGTACGAAGTACTAAGGTTTCTCTGCCTTTACTCTTACGTTTGTAACACGTCGATTTAGAACCCCGGAGTAAGAGCAAACCTTCTGGGGTCACCCCTAGATGCCAAATCAGCATTTAAAAAAATGTCTGTCGGTCTGTCCGGCATCACGATAACTTGAGTAAAACGAAACCAATCTTCATAGGACTTAACTAAATAGATAGTGAAAATGAAAGGTATTGACTGCATCAATCCAGGAAAAAAAAGTTTGTCCAAATAGGATCTTGGGCTCGTAAATTAGATCACATAGAGTGAGCCTAAGTTGAGCTACTCGGCCGTACAGTGAAGGTGATGTTTTTTGTCGAGATCTCGAGTAAATTTCATAAGATTTTCATAACCTTTTTTGTTTGAAAAGGTCATGACGGTCGTTAATAATGTTTTCGGTGACCTAAGAAAATGGACGACAGTCGCCATTTTTGATTTTAGTGTTTTTTGTCTATATCGCAAGCAAATGTCGTCTGACTTTGATGAACTTTTCATCAGTTCAGTTTATATAAATGAGACTTCGGACGGGACTTTCGAAATTGCTGTAAGCAATTTTAACAAATGGTGAGTTTAAATAAAATGATTTATAGATCAGAGCCGTTCTATGGACTAACTATGTGTCGTGCTCTACTCGTACGGGTTCTCCTTATGTTTGGTTATGGTTACACCGTAGTCGTTCGTCATCAATCGATTTCTACTTATCTCAATCGGTTGTGCCCCTCAGACGATGACAGAAAAATGTCAGTCGACTCGACTATATAGTCACTATCAGCGAAATGAATTTTTATGTATTTGCTTACATTGAATGGTTCGTAGAAAACTTGAACGACACATATAGAACAGACAGAGCCAGTATTATAACACACACCAGTAACACCAAACAAAAATCTTTTTTATCTCTTCGACTAGAGTGATTTGGACAACAAAATTAATATTTTAATCGCTTGAATTGAATGAGAGCGATACAATTCACGCACACGACTGAATAACATCATTCAAATATCATCCAATATATTGCTTTCTAGTTGCCAAGGCAAATCCATTTTTTTCCTAAGCACAGACAAATAGTTCAGCCGAAAGAAAAATAAGAATTTTTTTTTCAAATTTTGATTTTACTCCGAGAGTATAGCGCTTTTTTAGTCAGTGATCGGCGAATCGTTGCTTGTGATGTTTGAAGACTCCATTCATTTAAGTTGCTTTTTTCGTATTCGTCTTCTTCTTTTAATGAATGATATGCGCGAATAGACTGAATCAAACAAGTGATAAGCGTGTCGGATATTTTTAATTTCCATTTTTTCTTTTTTGTTAACTTGAAACAAAATAAATTTCTTGTGTTAAGTAATTGCGACGAGTGCGACGCTCGTGCCAGAATACATAATCGGAACGATTACTGATTAAGTAATAAATCCACGTTAACAAAACATCGGTCATCGGCACATTTACTGTGATATTGATCATTGACCCAGTTTTTTACACATCAAGAGATCCCATTTTTCAAGGTAAAGTTCATTGAATGGATTTGATTGGAGAAGTTACAAGATAAAAATAGAAATTTTGAAGAAAAAAAATTTGTGGGAGAAAAAAAACGAGAAAATTCTTCATCGTCGGTTACATACGAATGCCGGAAGAGTGCACGCATTCAACAAAGAAATAGTTTAATCTTCGAACGTGTTCAAGATTTTTTCAAGTATCGTGTCCTGTTTTTAAGGTTGCACACTCGCATTTTTTGATTATAATCAAAAGATTCTTATAGTCTACACACTTGATACAATCATGGACGACCTAAGCTTTCCGTTACACATAAGAAACAGTAAGTTTGATGGAGTGAAAATGGATGTTTGGCTGCTTTTAACTTAACCAACAAAATGCTTCTCGTGTTTGATGTTTTGATTTTTGTTTTGGTTTGCCTAACCCCACCCTACACATGGCTAATTCCATGACCTGTCCCGTGATGAACGGAAACGAAATTGTGTCCTGAAATAGCTCGGAATCGGTGGAACATTCCTTAGATCCGCTTTCGAATGAATCAAACATGTTCTACGGAAAGATCAATGGATTCCTAGATATGTTGGTTCAAAGTTTGTTAGTCACGGTACAAGGTCTTGGATGACTACACAAATAGTCAATTGAAGAAGAGGCAAGAAAGACCGAGAGAACAGCTTATATCCAACCATCGGCGATGAATTGTTTGATATTCCATCCCATCTCGATGTTGAGGTCTTCACGCCTCAGTAGGGCTTTGTACTGTGAAACGTAACTCAAATAATTTCCTAAATCAGGTGTGCGTATTGTGACAAAGTGAAATTCTACGAGCTACTCATTATCTTCTGACCAGTGACGAACTGTCTAGTCTCGATCCAAATTTCGCTGCACGGAATGTTTCTTCGAACTCAGTGCATCCGTACATCTATCGAGTCGATGTAAAAGTTCGTTACACTCTATAAAAGCGCACCTGCAGAGCAGATACCTTTTTCTCTGAGAATATCATCGTGATTAATGTTCCGAAACAGTCATAACAAGAATGCAACAAGCATCAGATTTCAGATATAGAAAATTGTAAGTTCGCGTGTCAGCTCACCTACGCAAATTTATATGAATTACACACAACCAGAACATCTGTGCATGACTCTCTAGGGTCGTTGAACAAATGATACAAAAATACGGAACAAAACAAAACAGTTTTAGTCATAATAGTTCGCTGTGATGTGTGGAGGAGAAGAAAGAAGAGATATGTTGAACTTTTTGTAAACAATGTGTTTTGCAGCTTTCCGAACACAGACACATCAGTGAACCGATACAATCGGAATCTGTGAAAAATTATCATTTTTCTGAAGAAAGATAATTGTGAAAGATATTTTAAGTTCTTGGGTCATCTCATTTGAGGATTCGTTCATGAATGACGTCACGCTGTTTAGGCGGGAGGATGGTTCAAGAGAATGTGACGGTCCGTAGAAATTCGGGTAACTTTCGACACGTTTTGCAATACTAGCGGAAGATGGGAATTGCGAAGTCCTTGAAATAGAGTGACGTCATTTGTGAACAGCCCTCTACTCAGTAAGGCTCACTGTTGCAAAAAAAATATAATGAACAGAAGGGTCAACATGCAACTTTAAATGTAGGTAGAAAACTGCAATAAATTCGAAAGTCTAAGCAAATTTATTCTGAAAATCTGACATAATATTTTGATAATATTTTTGATTCATTAAAAAATCTCCAAATCCCGGATACCGGAGAAGTCTTCTCTGTTCAAAAACTTCGACTCAGACTCCACATAATGAGTTGGGACACTCAAGTATCCCTTCAACCCGTGTCCACTTTCCCTCATACAAAACTTACCAGTCTACGCTGTATACTGTCATTTTTGTACCAGCGATCACGCAGGTTTGAAGGACTTCTTGGGCTCTTGTCCAACTCCAGTCAGAACATGTTTATACAGGCCTTAGGATTAATCAATCTTCAACTGGATAAAGGTTGATTCCTCTTAAGGTCCTTGTTCATTCTAGTTTGTTACAAGCCTTTCCCATGTGTAGAGTACCACTCAGTGCAATGTGCTACACTACTCAGTGAGCCACATTTGCTGATGAGCCATGTTTTGTAATGTTCTACACAACTCAGTAAGTGACATTTCCTGGTCAGCCATGTTCTCCTTTGTGCTTCACTACTCAATGAGCAACATTTCGCGGTGAGACAAAATGGAAAAAATTAAAAGATTTTGTGATTGTTTCGTGGCTTTATTGTCACATTATCAGCATTGGAGAAACAATGAAAATCTGTTCCGGATGGAGAAAACTTTCGTGTCAAAGGCACACATCTCCATACGGGAAAAATTTCCATTGTTTTTTCAATGCTGATGATGTGACAATAAAGCCACGAAACGTGCAATCACAAAATCTTCTAATTTTTGTCCATTTGGATTTTGGATCAACAAATTGAGAAGCACAAAATTTCCAATTTTCTGCCACGATCAAGTAACAATACCATTCTTGGTTATCAACACGCAGAGCTATATCTTCTCTGCCCTCTGTTCATCCCCAACCGATCTTCGGACCAAAAACATACAAAAAAGAATCCTTGCGAAGAAGCAAGATGTGCGAAACTATTGACCTTCGGAAGAAAGTCACTACATTTCACTGGGAAATTTCTATGATTTCATGGTGAAGCTTCTCTTTCAAATTTGGCCGATACCGGAAAATCATCTCGAAATCGGATTTAGGATCACGGGTAGAAAACATTATTTGCATACGCTACTGATGTTGATCAACAGAATGACCCAAGTCGGTTCTTTTCACTGTATTATTTTCTATTCCTTCAATCACGGTCTTTCGTATTAGCGGCCAAACGATAATTGGTAACATCGCTATTTTTGTGCCGAAAAACGAGAAAAAGACTACCAATGTTAATCAGATGTGTCAATGAATCAATTAAGAGGAAACGATATTCCAGACCGAATTCCGATCAATCGTCGTTTATTTCAGTTCAGATTGGTTTTTCTCTTCAAAATCTTAACGATTTCCAACTGATTTTTCAATTAAAACTGAAAACGAAGAAGAGCATCGAAAAAAATCATCCATTGGACACGAGCCAACTTTTTCTTTTTCATATTCCATGTGGTTATCACGTCATGTGTTAAATTTTGAATTCAAACTATTGAACATGCGTTAGATTTTAGATGCTGAGACTTTTTTTTTGAGAAATTAATGAATAAGAGGAGAGAAGTTCCGTCGTCGTCACACATGACCCGGTTACATAAAGTTCTGTGTTGGGGTAAATGGCTGTGTAATATTGGTAAATATGTAGATGATCTGACCGGAAAACCTCTTGGTCTTCCTCGTGCCAATTTGATGTCAATCCGACGGCTGTCATCGTAATATATAGTGTGTATACACCAGTCACAACACGATTCTCTGACGTGAATAGTTTTGAATGGATATTTTTACGGCCAACCTAATGACGTTTTCAGTTAATTTTCTAAATTTAAAAAGCTTAGTCTCTCAGTGCGTTATACCAGCCCTTCACTCGTCAAAACATGTTTTCAGCTGAACCGGTTCAAGACCGGAAATTGATTGAATTAGCAACATGAATAGAAAATCAATTGACAACAACATGATTTGATAAGTTTAGATCTTCTCATCTTTAAATTGAAAACGTTACATTGTTAAGTTAAGATAAAACCACTTACGTGTATGTAACACACCTTTTCACACTGATAATTCTGACTGTTAATGATTCAACTTCGATGAAAAATTACTTTAAATTTGATAATTTCAGATTGAATCTTTGTTTTGATGCTGAACACGTTGAATACCATAATAAAAACACAATTTTATATTCGTTCCACATTTGAAGTGACATTCTTGACAGCTGATTAGAATCCACCGGCTTTTGCCTGTAAAGTCAAAAGACTTCATCTCTGACTTGTAATTTGTTTGAATATTTTTTAGATGGAACTCTTCATCTTTTCCTTTTATATGCTCTATATGCGAGAGGAAAAACAGTGAACGTCATTTGGATTGCTAAGCATACACGCTACAAATAAGAGGCCCTTCACAAGATTGATATTTGTAACACGCTCTACAATTCTGACAAAATGCAACGCTTCATACATTTTTGAAACTTCCTCCATGCATTTGAGGGGTACTGAATTTCGTAATTTTGACATCCGTAATTTTTCGAGATTTTTAGGCCACACCTCCTGGTCCACAATTTTCAATACCTTTTACAATGACATAAAACTGTGAAACTATTAGAAATACGACTAAGTTGAAGCTCATGGAATGGGTTCACACCGTTAACACTAGTAAAAACATATTTGCAAAATTACCTGGTGGTTTACCATCTCTACTAACTAGATGTCTCAAGAAAAAAATGATCACAGTTTGGAGGATAGAATTGGCAGAAATGTGGCACGTATAGGTTTAGGCATTGAATTAGAAGGTGAGGAATGCAGATGAACGCGATTTTGTATCGGAATTCATTTGCAGAACGTGTTACAACGTAAGTGTCAGGAGAGTATGTGGTAGACAATCGAAATGAACAGCTGTCGTGCACTGAACTTTCAATGATGGAACGAGTAAAATTCGCTCATCGGCATTCTTCACCTCCTAATTCAATGGGTTTAGGTATACGAAATATGAGAAAAAAAGACCACGGACCACAGATTAAGTGCAATGCTGAATTTGGTGAAACAAGCACCATACTTTTTTACGCATATCGTCCAATCTGAAGTTTTTTTTAAATTAACTCAGTGCATCAGGATCTATAGTAATCCACCATAATATTTCTCAAGTCCAAATAGCCACTATTGTCTTGGGTAGTCTCCATTGCTTTATGCAGCAATAAAATACTGTGTCCTGTGTTAACACGGGATAACACGGTAGTGTGAGCGAAGCGTGTTTGTTTATTTTTATGATCTATTGGTCTCGTATTTGGTTTTATCCAATTCAATGATAATGTCAACTTGAACTTTGTGAAGTCTGAGACAAATGTATTCAGAAAACTTTAAAGCCGCGGAAAAACGGTTCCAGCACAGATTCTTTCGAATACATTGGTCTCAGGTGTCACTTACCGTACGAACGTATTTTATCGCACTAGTGCGATAAAGGATTTCCAAGGAATTACGAAAAAAAAGTACGCCACACAACGATAGTCTTCGATTTTCTTCATAGTGACACGTCATTTCTGATATGGTCTGAGAAAACACACTGTTCAGTTTAAGAATCATTCGCTTTTAAGGTTTTTTGTATATTGCGTTAAATAATTCAAATTCATGTTCCACAAATCATGCGAGAAATTTTACGATAGGTGGTGCGAGTAGTGAAATGTCAGTCGTGTACCGGTGTATGGGTGTGTAGAACGTGTAGAAGATATAACATTATTGAATGACACTAACGACTTCAGTCAGCCGTCAAAGTACTTGGAGTTAAAATCTCGACGAAGTCATGTCCAATTCGAAACATTCCACTCTAACCATAACAGACTTTAAAATAATTTATTTAAATTTAGCCAATGAAATGAAAATGTGATTTTAGTATTTTAAGGTGATGATTTAAAGTTGAGATTTTGCATTCCGCATAAATATTTAATGTACAAAAATAGAGAGTGAGAGAGCACCGCATCCGAGTAACAATCTAATATTATTGGCATCTTAACGTTTTGATAGTTTGCAAGGTAATTAATAAATGACAACACACATTTCCACTCAACTATTTCGACCCTGAACGCTGATCCCCACTTTACCCGTGCGCTTTTTTTCTATAAAAATATAATTAATGAAGTGCGACACTCAACTGCTGTGTCCAATATGATTTTATGTATCGGCTCTGTCCAATTTCAATATTGTGTTTGGTTGTTAAATGTGCGTTTGTTTTCCATATTACGAACAGAACAACACATCATGACTTCACAAGAACTAAAGCAGAAACGAATATCTCGATGGTATTTCGGTGGCTTGGCCAGTGCTGGTGCCGCATGCTGTACTCATCCGTTGGATTTGATCAAGGTAACATTGCAAACACAACAAGAGGGCAAAGTGTCAATGCTACAGCTGACAGGGAAAATTGTTCGCCAACAAGGTCAGTGTTGAAATTGATTTTTCCCGACATTCATTCGATTGATTTTCCAAAATTTTTGTTTTGTTCTGAAGGTGTCCGTGCCCTATACAACGGTATATCGGCGTCGTTGCTTCGTCAGCTCACATACTCTACCGCTCGGTTTGGTATCTATGAAGTGGGTAAGCAATCGCTGGACCAGAATGCTGGTTTTGCGAGCAAAGTATTGCTAGCAGGTACGTCCGGTTTCATTGGCGGCATTATTGGAACGCCGGCTGACATGGTCAATGTTCGAATGCAAAATGATGTGAAACTGGCGCCCGAGCTGAGGAGAAAGTAAGCGATGGGGTCAGATCAGAAGCTCTGAAATTTTAATTCTCAAAATTGACAACCATTCGCAGCTACAAAAATGCTATCGATGGCCTGTTGCGGGTGCGTCGAGAAGAGGGAGCGGCACGGCTTTTCTCCGGTGCTATTACGGCATCGTCCCGAGGATTTATGATGACCGTTGGACAGATAGCATTCTATGATCAAGTAAGATTTTTCTGTCCACCAAACACTTCACATTGTCTAATGACAATCAGGTTACATGCGGTTCCCTAACCCCCTTCAATTTGCAGGTTAAAGTATTCCTCCTCCAAACGAAATATTTCAAGGACGATCCACGAACGCATTTCGTGTCGTCATTGATTGCCGGCGCAATGGCAACAGCATTAACACAACCCCTGGACGTGCTGAAAACTAGAGTTATGAACGCAAAACAAGGCGAATTCAATGGATTGTGGGACGTTGTGAAGTTAACGGCTCGACTGGGACCGTTAGGATTTTTCAAAGGATTTGTGCCGGCATTCGTACGCCTTGGACCGCAAACGATTATCACATTCTTGCTGTTGGAACAATTGCGTATGAATTTCGGATATTTGAAAGGAGAGTAAGTGAGAGCGATGGAGTGGAAAAGGAAGACGAACCGAGTTCGCCTCAACCTTTCATTTTTGATTGGTTGGCTGGGTGGGTGGGTTTATATTTGAACAAAAATTCTAAAGTTTCGTTGTTATCACATTCTTCCATCAATTTTGTTTTTAGTTATCACTTTGAGTATTGATTCAGATCAACGTAATCATTATACAAATCGATGTCAACAAATTCGCTTTCATATCTTGCCGTTTCAGTTTCTATTGTACGTTTTGCACCGAAAACATTCTAAGTGTGCATTGCATCCAGGGGTTCTCTTATTGAACTACCTAAAAACTCGCATGTAAAGTTTGTAGACAGGGTGTGAGAGTATGAGCAAGTTAAGACATCCGAATGCACACAACGGCAATTCATAAGATTGCCCGAATTCGTCCGTGGCTTTAACGCTTGTTAGGATTAAGAATACGTCTACCTCCAGAACGGATATGAACTCTCTCCGAATTCTTCGTTTTGAAGAGCACCAAAGTCGGACGGAATGGATGAATCGGAGTTTTGACAATTTTTGTACGCTGAATTATCGTTCAAATAGAAGCGCTAGATCCGACTGACAAAGGCATTGAACGAAAAACAGTGAATTTTGACTCAACGGATTTTGATCAAACAAAATGCCTCACTAATTAGTTTCTCAATCAGACCAATATTCGCCGAGCGATGAGACATTGAAAACGTGAAGTGATCAATGTGGATGAAATTATTTTCTTCCAAAGTCTTATCGTTCGACGGATATTGGTCTGGTTGCAATGCCGCAGTCTCGAGATCATGAGCATCTAGCATTTTGTTCGATCCAAAATCCACCGACTCAAAATTTATTCATTTTTGCTCAATGCTTTCGTAGGCCGGATTTTGCGTTGAACGGTAATTAGGTGTTCGCAAAATCCGACGTTCTCCATTTTTAATCGCCGGTTAACAGTATTCTATGGTTGGTTTATGAGTTTGTCTAAACCTAGACAGCCGCTCATAAAAAAAAATGCCAATTGGCCGACCTATCCGATAAAACGTCGCTTCAAGATGTTTCAAGGAATTAAAAATGTCGATACTCATGTAGTTCTTGCTACAGAACCCCTCGGCAATACGTGACATCGTCGCGACTGTAGAATGGCTTCAAGCAAATTTTCGGCGGCTTACAAAATTGGGTCAATTTTGGGTCGTTCTTTGTGAAGCTTCTTCTTTGCTTAGAATAATGTTTTGAACGTCAAAGTTGTTGAAACTCCGATTGTGTCCATTATTGAGTGGATATGGTTCACTGAGAACAATCGAAAAGTCAACAGTGAGTTTCTGGGATGAATGAAACATTAGAGTCAAAAAATCTACCAATTTCAGTCAACCAAAATAAAACGAAAATTCAGACACACCAAAAGCTCTTGGTCTCCATGAAAATTCATCTAACAGAAGTAATGAAATTCAAGCTTTCAAGCGTAGCTTGAATAGGGATTCTAGATGAAAATGCATGTCGTCTGAGTCTTAGTGAATCATTCCAAAAACACTTTGGCAGTCGAAATCATGTCTACCCTCTGACTATCCACCAATCCATCTAAATCCATCTTAACATCAATATAAATGTCTCTCAACGGAGATCTGAATCACCTTGCGATTCGCGTTTGTTTGTTGTTAAAATTCCATTGAACTAGAATTGAATTGTTTATGCAGTTGCGAAACTCAAGCCGAATAGAACAAAATAATAGCTCTATTGATAGATGCTGCTGTCGTTTTTCATAAATGACTAAAAATACAATTCAAACCAGTCACAAAACATGATGTAACACACAGGGTGTTCAATTACACATCTTCAATATCTAAACTAATGATTAATGATAAAAAGCAAGGAAGAATTGCTCGTATTTCTGTTCCATTTTCCTCATGCACGCCAAAATGTATGAAGCTCAAAAATCTATAAATCGTACAAATTTCGTCAGACCTCCGTGCCCTGTGAAGCGTGCGTAATTTGTGAATGATTTAATACTTCACAGTTTAACTTGACCAGCAGAGAACCGATAATTATGAAAATTTGTCTGTTAACGACACATGCACACAATGTCATCTGCAGAGTGAACTTTACGAATAAATTAGAATGCAACGGCTCATGATGTCACCACTAGGCTTTTCGCTTCCTTGTGCAACATTTTGAATATTTGACTCACACAAACGGTAATCCTTACGACCTGTTGGGGTCCTTTCATAAATGACGTCCTATGCATGGTCTGTGATGGTCTGCAAGACGTGGCACGGAAAAAGGATGTTGATTTCGATTTTTTGTGAATCGTAAGAATTGCAATGAAACGCGGCAATGAATGCGACTTTTTTGTTCGAAAATTTGAAGTTAAGCTACCACAGAATCTACTAAAAGCGTGGAGTGACTCACTCCTCCTCCATTTTAGTTTCTTCATCTGCGAAATTTGGTCTTCTCATTCATTGGTGTAGACATTTCAATACCTTACAATGTCAAAGTTATCCTAATGGTTGTCCAACAGTCTTGACACTTGACACTTGATCTGAATCAATGTACAAATTATATTCGTTGACAAAGAAGTACCTTCGATGTATACATGAGAAAGAAATTTTGAATTTTGTGTTTTCATAAAATTTAACAGTCGGACGTTTGACAATATTTTATAGAAACTGAAGAGGAAAGTCGGACTGTGCGCAAAATTTTACAAGCATGGTGCAGACCGTAATTTAATTTATAGAAAACGTAAAAAATGGAAATTATAAATTTTCAAAAACGTATTGAACACGGT
>JANTFA010118558.1:0-13709 GCA_026413405.1 Phytosciara flavipes | reverse complement strand
CCTAACATCGTTCACATTTCATGCGATAAATAAACACAATTGACGCAATCTACAAATTATACATGATTTGACAGACCGAAGTCAAAATTATCTCGATTTGGGTCTTGATTATTACACCGAGACAAAAAAAACAACGAACTGATTTTTAAGCGTGTGTCGAACTTATTTGGTTTTGGATAAAATTGAGGGTTTACAATCAACCAATAAACAAATGCAATCAACGCTTCGGTATACGGAAATTGTTGTGAATTGGAACGAGGCGTGAACGTTATGCTTGTCTAACTCTTGTCACGTTTCAGGTGGGGCACTCCGGTCGTTCTTAAATTTGAAAGAACTGCGTCGCACCACCTGCACTCCTTTTCCCTTCCGGTTTGGTTTTCAAGACTCCAGGCTCGTCATTCTCCAAAGATATTTGTTCCATGTCTAATGAAAATACGACTCCCTGAACCCGGATTATGCAAATAAAAATTCAATGTCAGTTCGGTAATCAACCCATTTATTCTACAAAGATGGTTTTCATATCAATCCTTAGCATACGCTAGCTCCATTTATTTTTGGAAGTGGTCGTAGGCATTCGTTGGCTCATTGTTGAATTTCTCAAACTGTGTCGATTTATCAATCAACACTGGCAATAGCGGGAATACGTTGATGCCACGATCTGGATTGACAAAATAGCCACAGCTCTGACGGGGTGCCGTCAATTCTTGGTTAGACTTGATCCTGACACGATGCAACTGGAAAGAAAAATTAAAAATTAAATCAGCCCATTAGCTTTTTAAACGATTTGTAAGTCTAAACCCAAGAAGATAATGTCTAGGCGAAAGTTTTACAATTAGGTTAGGCTATTTTGACAAAAAATGGTTCTACAATATGGCCAAATTATAAACATTTATATTTTTAATCAATTATTTTGTTTTTGGTCAAAATTCTTTAGCAACGAAAAACACCATGCTTGTCATCTTTCGTCTCTTTCTTTCGCATGCATATTTTTCAAATTCTCTCTCGAAATACACTCCGAACGCTTGTGCAGTGCTTGTTCATGAAAAACACCATTTTGAGAAATGTACTGAAACTGCGATATTAAGTCAACCGATCGTTTTCAATGCATGTGGTAGAACAATTTTTTGCTTAGAATAACGTTTTACATCGATTAAAAATAAGTTGTCGAACTGCCTAGCTTAATTGAGTTTTTGATGCTAATTGACCTGCCGTCATACTAGTTGAGCAACAGTAATATAAAGGAAATATTAGCTTCAAAGTTTTAAGGTCTGTTTCCGAAAGTCCCAACCCACAAAAGAAGACTACTTTACCGCAGCATGGAATCTTCCTCCGGTCCAGTATTCTAAGAGCTGTCCACTGTTCAGTAAAATGGCATTTTCAACGGGTGTTGCATCCAGCCAGTTTCCTTCCAATGTTTTCACCTGTTGAGATTTTAAAGAATAATTTCTCAGTCATTTTTCAACTTTCACTGCATGTCTCGACATGGAAAATTCACCTCCAAACCTCCGACCATATCCTGCATGAGAAATGTGATCGTTCCAAAGTCACTATGCTCCCCACAGCGTATAGCACCCGACGGCGCATTTTCGGTTTGATCTCGATCTAAATGGTAGTAATAGAGTGATCGAAGTGCTGTGTGAGTCTCGATGGAATGATCATCAAGATTTCTGTGGGCCGACAGTGGAGCACCATTGTCCAGGTGCATCGCAATATTTTCTTGCCCAAGTTTTCCAATTCCCGTCTGACCTCATCGATTGCCGATCGGGTACTTCGTCCATAGGATAGTTCTTGTCTTCATGACCATCTGCTCCACATGTATCCCACGTTTCTCGCAATTCAGTCGAGTTTTCTTGCTTCTCGTTGAGCCTGTTAAGGTAAATAATATGTGATAGCAGGTATGCACATTATTTAGCGGATAGCCGGTATTACAGTTCATCTCCAGGTCCTACATATCCGTGAAAAGACTCACTGACATCTCCTTTTTTGTATTTCGACTTTGTCTCGGTTGGCAGCTCAAAAAAGGTTCGGGATGATTCGAGGACGTTTGCGATCTAGATAAACGAGAAGCTTTGTTCATTGGTTTCTACGCTCACTCTAATCTTGTCTGTCTGTCTTCAAGTGTCTTATTAATTGTAGGTTACTATATCAGGGAGGTAACGTGGTATCTCGTATCCAGATGAGTAAAAGTATCCGAGGGCTTTAGCCCGAGGTACGTTTACTCATCGTGATACAAGATATCCCAGATATAGTATGCTATTTTACTTTACGAGCGATGTAAAGGATTTTCCCTGGAGAGGGAATGGCCATATTACATCCCTAGTAAAGTAAACGACTTATAATGGCATGATGTTTGTGATACGAACCTTTTTCTCATCAATGCCGTGATTGATGAGGTTGCACATGCCCCTTCCAGTCATTGCCACGCCGAGCTCTTTAGCAAATTTTTGTAAATTGTCTTCGGGTACATCTTCAAACTCTCCTTCAGCAATCAATGAACAATCGATTAATGGAATCATAATGGCCTGAACTCGGAAATCAGTTTAACGCTCCATACAGAAATCTAATAAATTTCACATAGTAAAGCAAGAAGCTCAAAATTAGAGGGTAGGTTTCATTTTCTTTAGATTACGAATAAATTCTTTGATTTGGTTATTTCATTTGATTTTCGTAAAAACCCAGAAACGCAGACACTGATAAAAACTTACATAAATTCTGCGGCCGCAGGAGATAAGATGTTTTTAGCTTCACCGAACTGAGTGAAATGTCTAAATTTCTAATTCAATATGAGCATGGGTTATCAATTCATTTTGATATCACCTTTATCATGTTCCATGTTGGTGTCACATAAGTTACGTACGATCGCTTCATAACACGCGCCACTTATGAGCAGTATCTACAATCCACTTTCAAGGTCTTTTCACAAAAATTTGCGTCTTAAGATTTTAATTTTAGATTTCGTCGTTAATTTTCTATCTACAAACGACAGCTTAGCTCTAGTTAAAGGTATTTCTCACGAACTCAAACCACGTACACACATCCCAGCACAGATGCTCGTTATTCTTTACGGATATTTATCTCATGTCTTTTGAAAATTCGTAGTCACTTAATTTAATCAAACCAAAAGAAAATCACAAAACATCAAATCGTTAGAAATGTTAACCGAAGACAGCTACAATAATTGCAGCTCTCTTCAAAGTATCTTCATCAATCCTTACTATACGCCAACTCTATGAGCCTCTGAATGTAATCATAAGCATTAGTTGGCTGATTGTTGAATTTCTCCCATTGTGATATTTTATCAACCAACACAGGCATTAGCGGGAATACGTTGATGCTATGATCCGGAAAGACAAAGTAGGCAACGCTCTGACGGGGTGCTGTTATTTCTTGATTAGACTTGATCCTGACACGATGCAACTGCAAAAAAGAAACGAAAATTTGAACTAGCGATTCGCAAGTGTTAAACCTATGAAGATGATGCCTTGACAAAAGTTTTACAATTAAGTTCCAACACTAATTGACTTGTCACACACAAAGATTAGCTTGAGGTTAAAATCTGTTTTTGAACGTCTAGATCCTCAAAATAAGACTACTATACCGCAGCATGGAATCTTCCTCCGGTCCAGTATTCTAAGAGTTGTCCACTGTTCAGTAAAATGGCATTTTCAACGGGTGTGGCATCTAACCAGTTTCCTTCCAATGTTTTCACCTGTTGAGATTTCAAAAAATAATTCCTCCGTCATTTCTTAACCTTCACTGTATATTCCGACATCGAAAATTCACCTCCAAACCCCCGACCATATCCTGCATGAGTAGTGTTATCGTTCCCCAGTCACTATGCTCCCCACAGCGTATAGCACCCGACGGCGCATTTTCGATTTGCTTTCGATCTAAATGGTAGTAATAGAGTGATCGAAGTGCTGTGTGAGTCTCGATGGAATTATCATCAAGATTTTTGTGGGCCGACAGTAGAATACCATTGTCCAGGTGCAAATAGATCTCGATGGATCGCAAAATTTTCTTGGCCAAGTTTACCAATTCGCGTCTTATCTCATCGATTGCCGATCTCAAATCGGGTACTTCATCATTGGGATAGCAGTTGTCGTCATGACCATCTGGTCCCCACGAATCCCACGTTTCTCGCAATTCAGTTGAGTTTTTCTGTTTCTCGTTGAGCCTATAAAGGTAAACAAAATGTGATGCAATGTGTACATTGTTTAGCGCATAGCCGGTATTACAGCTCATCGCCAGGTCCTGCATATCCGTGAAAAGACTTCCTGGCGTCTACTTTTTTGTATTTCAACTTTGTTGCGGTTGGCAGCTCAAAAAAGGTTCGGAATGATTCGAGGACGTTTGCAATCTAGATAAACGAGAGAGTTTGTTCATTGGTTTCTTCGCTTACTCTAATTTTGTCTGTCTGTCTTCAAGTGTTTTATTGAACGACGTATAATGGTCATATGAACCTTTTTCTTATCAATGCCGTGGTTAATCAGATTGCACATGCCCCTTCCAGTCATTGCCACGCCGAGCTCTTTAGCAAATTTTTGTAAATTGTCTTCGTGTACATCTTCAAACGCTCCTTCAGCAATCAATGAACAATCGATTAATGGAATCATAATGGCCTAAAGCTTCATACAAAAATCTAATTAATTTCACATAGCAAAGCTCAAAATTAGAGGCTAAGTTGTCATTTTCTTCAGATTACGAATGAATTCTTCGATTTGGTTATTTCATTTGATTTAAGTAAAAACCAAAAGCAAACTTACATAAAGTCTGCAGCCGCAAGAGATAAGATGTTGATAGCTTCACTGAACTGAGTGAAATGTTTAAATTCCTAACTCAAAATAAACTGAATGGGTTATCTATTCATTTCCATATGATCTTTATCATGTTCCATGTTGGTGATACATAGGTTTCGTACGCTCGCTTCATAACACGCGCCACTAATGAGCAGTATCTACAGTCCACTTTCAAGGTCTTTTCGCAAAAATTTGCGTCTTAAGATTTGAATTTTAGATTTCGTGAGTTAATTTTCTCTCTACAAAAACAGCTTTGCTCTGGTTTAAGGTGGAGAATAACTGGTTTTGTTTTTGCTTTACTCCAAAAATTTCATTAGCTTTTGCTTGCAGAAGATCCAATTATTCGGTCTGCGTTTTTTTTTGATGAACTCGGACTTTTAGAATATTAATGAGAAATCAATGGAAAAAGTAACATAGTCACCTAGTAGGCCTTGGAGGTCTTTCAAGTTGTGCTATCCAGATAAAGAGATTATGCGCCTCATATATTCCGAATTTCTTCTTATGAACTTTTGAGTGCAAGGTAGAGGAAGGTTTAAAATTGTCTTTTTCAGTGTGCCCACTTTTTGAATGTTACCATACATAAACCACTGCACGTCTTCCAGCATTAATACTGGTTTGACAAGCTTTCGGTATGGAGAATTTAGTGATCCAAGCATCGCAGTTACTGAAACCTTAAGATTGTGTGGATATCCTGAGGGACACAAAGAGATTTCAATTTGTAGATTACAATTAGAGATTGGGTACTCTGTGTCCTGCTCTGCTTTGCACCCAAAGACGTAAACAGAAGTTAGCGTGTGCGTATCTGACTAAAATGATTAACGGAAACCCTTGCCTAAGTCTAGGCTGTATGGCTACGGCATGCGACGATATGAATTGCATTTTTCCCGAACTCACATCCATCGTTATTCTTTAGAAGGAATTTATCTTGTAAGACGAAGACGTACGTCTTTTGAAAGCTCGATAATTTCGTAACAAATTCATTTAATCAAACAAAAGACCACACCAGTTTACAATACATCAAATCGTTAGAAATTGTTAACCTAAGCCATGCAAGCTATCTGTAGTCTCTGTCTTCAAAGCATTTTTATGAATCCTTACCATATGCCAACTCTAGGAGACTATGAACGTGGTCGTAAGCATTAGTTGGCTGATTATTGAATTTCTCCCATTGTGATATTTTATCAATCAATGCTGGCATTAGCGGGAATACGTTGATACCACGATCTGGATTCACAAAATAGCCAAAGCTCTGACGGGGTGCCGTCAATTCTTGGTTAGACTTGATCCTTACACGATGCAACTAGAAAGATGAATTAAAATCAAAATCAAGCTCTAACTCTCGAAAGAGAACTACTATACCGCAGCATGGAATCTTCCACCAGTCCAGTATTCTAAAAGCTGTCCACTGTTCAGCAAAATGGCATTTTCGACGGGTGTGGCATCTAACCAGTTTCCTTCCAACGTTTTCACCTGTTGATATTTCAAAGAATAATTTCTCCGTCACTTATTAGCTTTCGCTGCATATTTCGACATCAAACAATTACCTCCAAACCTCCAACCATATCCTGCATGAGTAGAGTCATCGTTCCAAAGTCACTATGCTCCCCACAGCGTATAGCACCCGACGGTGCATTTTCAATTTGCTTTGGATCTAAATGGTAGTAATAGAGTGAGCGAAGAGTTGTGTAGGTCTCGATGGAATGATCATCAAGATTTTTGTGAGCTGTCAGGAGAACACCATGGTCCAGATGCAAATAGATTTCGATGGGTCGCAATATTTTCTTGGAAAAGTTTTCCAATTCGCTTCTGCTTTCGTCGATTGTCAATTTTAAATCGGGTACTTTGTCCATAGGATAGTACTTGTCATCATGACCATCTGGTCCCCACGTATCCCACGTTTCTCGCAATTCAGTTGAGTTTTCCTGTTTCTCGTTGAGCCTATAAGGGTAAACAAAATGTGATAGCAGGTATGCACATTACTTAGCGGATAGCCGGTATTACAGTTCATCGCTGGGTCCTACATATCCATGAAAGGACTTCCTCACATCTACTTTTTTGTATTTCGAATTTGTCTCCGTTGACAGCTTGAAAAAGGTTCGGGATAATTCGAGGATGTTTGCGATCTAGATGAACGAGAAAGTTTGTTCGTTGGTTTTTTTGTTCACTTTAATCTTGTCTGTATGACTTCAAGTTAGACGACGTTTAGTGAATGGTTTGTGATACGAACCTTTTTCTCATCAATGCCGTGATTGATGAGGTTGCACATGCCGTTTCAGCTATTGCCTCGCCGAATTCTTTAGCAAATCTTTGTAAATTGTCGTCGTGTACATCTTCAAATGCTCCTTCAGCAATCAATGAACAATCGATTAATGGAATCATAATGACCTGAAATCGGACGCTCCATACAAAAATCCAATTAATTTCACATAGCAAAGCAAGGAGCTCAAAATTAGCACATGTAGATTACGAACAAATTCTTTGATTTGGTGATTTCATTTGATTTTAGTAAAAACTAAAAAACACAAAAACGCTGACACTGATAAAAACTTACATAAAATCTGCAGCTGTAGAAGATAAGATGTTGTTAGTTTCAGTGAACTGAGTGAAATGTCTAAATTTTGTATTTAAAATCAATTGATAAACTATGCTTGATATATCATCTTTATCGTGTTCCACGTTGGGTTTATATGACTTATGATTTGCTGAATCCGAAAATGAAATTCCTTTTTGATTGTGGAACTAGAACATTCGATCTTCGTTTTTTCTAGTTGTACTCGGATTTTTGGAATATTACGAGCTTATCAATACTAATGCGGTACATTTTGGAAGGCCTCAGGGGTCATTCAAATAGTGCGTAATCCACTGGATATAATTCAGATAAAGAGAGATGCGCCTTATATATTTCGAATTTTATCTTATGTATGTTTGAGTGCAAGGCAGATGGAGATCTAAAAATTGTCTTTTTCAGTGTGCGCACTATTTGAATGTTACCATACATAAGCCACTGCAGTGCTCCCAAAACTAATACTGCTTTGACAAGCTCTCGGTATAGAGAATTCAGTGATGCAAGCATACAAGTTATTGAAAGCTTCGAAACTTCAATCCTATGCTACAATGCTATACATAGACACTTAACTAAGTCTAAGCTGCATCAAAAAGGAAAATGTTGATTAAAGGCATGACACGATTGCATTTTTCACGAACTCAAACCACGTACACACATCACAGCCCAGAGATGCTCGTATTTTTTTGGAGAAATTTGTCTCACGTCTTTCGAAAATTCGATCCTCCGGTAGTCAATTCATTTAATCAAACAAAAGGCGACTCAATTTTCCAAAACATCAAATCGTCGGAAATGTCAACCAAAGCTCGCTATCATTGCAGCTATCTTCAAAGTGTTTTCATCAATCCTTGCTATACGACAACTCTATGAGCCTCTGAAAGTGGTCGTAAGCATTCGTTGGTTGATTATTGAATTTCTCAAATTGTGCGACTCTATCAATCAACACTGGCTTTAGCGGGAATACGTTGATGCCACGATCTGGATTGAGAAAGTAGACAAAGCTTTGACGAGGTGCCGCCACTCCTTGATTCAACCTGATTTTCACACGATGCAACTGGAAAGCGAAATTAAAAATGGAATTAGATGACAGGTCAGGCCCAGAGCAACATTAATGTGAGAAAAGATGTTTAAGTTGAAGTATGTTTAAGAAAGCCCTAACCCTCAAAAAGGGACTACTATACCGCAGCATGAAATCTTCCTCCAGTCCAGTAATCTAAAAGATGTCCACTGTTCAATAAAATTGCATTTTCGATGGGTGTGGCATCCAACCAGTTTCCTTCCAACGTTTTCACCTGTTGAGAATTTGAAGAATAATTTCTCCGCCATTTCATAGTCTGACAACAAAAATTTACCTCCAAACCTCCAACCATATCCTGCATGAGTAGAGTTATCGTTCCACAGTCACTATGCTCCCCAAATCGTACAGCATCCGACGGTGCATTTGCGATTTGCTTTGAATCTAATGGGTAGTAATACAGCGATCGAATTATAGTTTGGGTCTCAATGGGAATAATCATCAAGATTTCTGTGTGCTGACAGAAGAACACCATTGTCCAGGTGTAAATAGATCTCGATGCATCGCAATATTTTCTTGGCCAAGTTTTCCAATTCGCGTCTGATTTCATCGATTGCCGATTTTAAATCGGGTACTTCGTCCTTAGGAAAGAACTTGTCATCATGACCATCTGGTCCCCACGTATCCCACGATTCTCGCAGCTCAATCGAGTGTTTTTGTGTCTCTTTGACTCTGGTAAGTGTAAAGAAACAGGTGATAATCGGTACATTTCGATTGATTGACAACCGGTATTACAGTTCATCTCCAGGTCCTACATATCCATGAAAAGACTTCCTGACATCTGCTTTGATGTATTTCGACTTTCTCTCGGTTGGCAGCTTGAAAAAGGTTCGGGATAATTCGAGCACGTTTGCAATCTAGATAAACGAGAAAGTTTGCTCATTGGTTTTTTGTTTAAACTCTAATCTTGTCTGTATGTCTTCAGGTGTTTTATAAGACGACGTATGATGTTTATCGTACGAACCTTTTTCTCATCAATGCCGTGGTTAATCAGATTGCACATGCCACTTCCAGTCATTGCCTTACCGAGTTCTTCAGCAAATCTTTGTAAATTGTCTTCATGTACATCTTCAAATGCTCCTTCAGCAATCAATGAACAATCGATTAATGGAATCATAATGGCCTGAAAATCGGAAATGAGTTTGACGCTCCATAGAAAAATCTAACTAATTTAAAAGACTACGACAATTGAAGAAGCATAACTGCTGGCTAAGCTGTCACATCATTTAGATTGCGAACACATTCTCCGATTTAATTTGATTTTAGTAAAAACGCTGACACTGATTAAAACTTACATAAAATTTACAACCGCAGGAGATAAGATGGTGCTAGCTTCACTGAATTGAGTTAAATGTCTAAATTTCTAATTCAAAGTGAATTGATAACCCATGCTTGATATCATCTTCGATGTTGGTGTTGTATATGAATTCACTGATGGAGAGTATGTACAATCTACTTTCAAGGCCTATTCGCAAAAATTTGTGTCTTAAGATTTGAAGTTTGAATTTCGTAGTTAATTTTCTATCTGCAAAACTGCTGAGCACTAGTTTAAAGTGAAAAATCTCTGAATTTTGCTATAGTCCGAAAATTTAATTCGCTTTTGATTGTAGAACATCCAATTATTCGATCTGCGGTTCTTTCTGTACTTTTTAGAATATTACAAGCTAATCAAAGGAAAATGTAGAATACTAATCCGGTATATTTTGTAAGGCTTTCTAGAGGTCATTCAAATAGGGCGCGCGATATCCAGATAAAGAGAGATACGCCTCATTCCAAATTTCTTATTATGTATTTTTGGGTGCAAGTGAGAGTGAAATCTAAAAATCGTCTCTTTCAGCGTGCACATAATTTGAATATCACCATACATAATACACACTTCAGTGTTCCCAGCATTAATACTGATTTGTCTGGAGGATTCAGTGATCAGTAAAAAAACCCTCAAAGGGTGAATGTGACGCAAGTCCTTCTATCTTTATTTCCAAAAGAACTGATATCGCTTTGGGTGACGCATTCTGCGCATGAACGCAGTAATTTTTATCAAGATAATCTCACAAATAAAAATTCTCAACAAAAATTTTAGTAAAAAAAATTGCGTCACAGGTGGCAGATGTTGAGGACAAAAGCGAACATTAGGTAAGAAGGCAATTATGTACTGCAAGGCAAAAATTTACAAAGAAGAAAGCCGAATCATCTGCCACTCGTAGTTTTGGACTTGCGTCACGCGCGCTAACTAACGTGCGCACATGATGTATGTGCATAGCTCAAGACAATTTTGTCTTGCAAGTCAAAGAGAATAATTTTTTGCAAAGAATCAGGATTGGTAATCAGAGAGAAAACGGAACTAGTTTTGGGTACTTTGCAAATTACGAAAAAGAGTAAAATGAACGAAACTAGTTTGTCGGTATTTCAAATTCTTTTCGATAAAATCATGGCGTACAAAGTACCCCAGTCTATCGTTAGAAATTATGAGTTTCATAAAAAGAAATATTCCGAGTCCTTACAAATTGCAAAGATTTTAGTTCACGAACAAAAAATCAAGAAAAGAAAATTGCACAATAGAACCATCAAATTCTCATAGTTACTTTTCATCGGGAAATTTGAATTTTTTTTTTTTAGTTCAGATAAAAAGAAAAGTTGAAAGTTTGTTATGTAAAAGGCTCATTCATTTTCTGTGACGATCTGCCGATATATTGAAATACGAACAAGAATTTCGGTAAATATCAACAATGTAGATATTAAACACTCAGCGGAATGACAACGGATAATAGAAGCTTTTGTACCCAATGTTGATTTTTCTTTTCACTACTAGTTCTGGATTTATTCGGCTCGGTATATATTGAACAATATCGGTACGCGAAAGGAACATATTCACTTGAAAAACGAGGACAACATTAGCATTGAATAGCGGATATGCTTGCATGTATACTTCCTTATATCGACTCTTCTTCGACATAATGTTTTTCGAAGGCAGTAAAATCGGTGGGGAAAAATTACTTTTTAATGATTGTGTTCTGTGTATAAATTACAAGTATTAAGATAAGGAAAGAGAAAGCGAAGAACAACTAGTTCCGAAAAACACCAATTGCACGAAGTTGTCATAAATATTACTTTATTGGTCGTTATGACTTGAAAATCTAGCGAATCAGACACAAAACAAGTAAAAATCTCACTAAGTTGTGCATACATATCATTCGTCTTACATCTAGTATTCAACGCATACACTTTTCTCTGAATCCAACGTAATAAGAATGACCGACTACTCTGTACTCTAGACAAAAATGACAACCAAACTTCTACCATGGTCAGAGGTATAAAAACGAAGGCGCCTATACGAAAAGACTGGACACAAATCTGTCAAAAAATTCATCATATCTGGCAAAATAGAATCGTAGCACTTTTAATCGTACTGGTAATCCTTATCAGTGTTGTAAGACCAGCATGTCAAACAAAACTACAACGGGTATTTTCGACAAAAGAAGTGTTAATAAAGTACCGAGAACCCGCTGCTGCGGTCATCTCTTATTATTACAGCAGATGAAAATCAAACTTTAAGAAACTGCCCAAAACAGCTCCGTTTCCCATATGACGCTATTTTATTGAATTTTTAGTCCAACCTCCTCCCCCTGCGTCACGCAAAAAGTGGTTTAAAAAGTCATTTATGTACGGTCCCTTGAATGTGTGTCATAAGTTGCTAGGATTGATAATTTTCGCATAGTTAAATTATCCATTAATTCACATTTATTGTGAAATGCCGACTAGTTATAGAAGATCATTACAAGACTGGAAGTCAAAACAAATCATGTTAGATAGTGTTAGATAGTGAGAGACAGCAGGCCTGTAATACAAGATTCCAATTGCCTTGAGCTATGCTGCCGTGCAACGCATAAAAACCTTAGAGAGCCGAATTTGTGAAAGAAAATATATGAAATTCTCTCATCCGATGACGTCACTAAGGCTTTTATGCGTTGTTGCACGGCAGAATAGAACGAGAGAATATGTAGGAAAATTTCTCTCAATGCAGCGTAGTGCAGTTAAATGCCATACTATTTATAGCAGTATGGTTCAAAGCTTTGGCATTTATCAATTCTTTTTCGAAATTTCAATAATATGAAATTCGGAGTACGTCCCATCGGCGAACTGACCTCCCTCCTTCTCTTGTCATCGTCCCATTTTGTACCACTTCCTTCATACACCGCCTCCTCCCCTTACTGCGGACGGGATTAATGGATGGTCCCAAAGCATGTGAAAGTAGGATGGAAGACGGAGCCTGGGTTCGGCTCAGATCACAAAATTGATCCGCCATAAAATGAATTGGATTCGCCGATCGAGTAGTGTAGAGTAATATTCTATTATTTTTCAAGGATTTCTTGACCATTGCGATTGCCTCAAATCATTACTTTTATAATATACATTCAAGTGTACATGCACATCACTAGTGTAAATCTGGCAGAGGATTGTAACGGTCGACAATTTTAATCAAAAGAGAATGTATTCGATTCAAGTGGACAAATTGTTCCAGCAATTTATAAAAATTTTCTATTCACTTGGAGTATGGCAAATTGACGAAGAACGGAATTTCCGCAGTATCGGCAAGAAACTATTTTACACTGTTTTCGGTGCCTTACACTCGATTTTCTATGCGGCTAATGCTGTTCTATGTAAAGATCAAAATGAATCTATTTTCTCAGTTCAGACTCTATTAGTATCGGCTGTTATATACGTGAAGTTGTTATACATTCTGTTGAAGAAACAAGAAATTCTCGTATTTCTCAATGATCAGATTGTCATTCACTTGATTGAAAATCGTGTTGAATATGAACAAGCAAACAAAAAGATCAAAACATTTATCAAATTCTTACGCCCTTATTGTTTGACGATCTTTATAACCGTATTTTTGCTCGTTGTTATAGAATTGCCACTATTTTCAGCCAAGAAAGGTCTGCCAAATTTTATCAGTTTCTCGTGGAACGATTCCGAAATTATTTATTGGTTGACATACTTGTTTTTGTCCATTTCAACTATTTCGTGCGCGATTATAAACCTAATTACACCCTTAATTTGGTACATAATGTTGAATTATTCCATCGAGTACGAATTGTTGGGAAATAATTTGCGAAGATTAGGACGAGTGGAAAAGAAGGATGTTAAGACAATATCTATGAATAAGAAGAACTTCAGACTGACACAACGGAGTGCATACGTCAAAGATTTGATTGTTTTGATAAAAGCTCATCGCAACTTGACCGAGTACGATATTGCACTTTGAAAATTC
>JANTFA010118336.1:0-13711 GCA_026413405.1 Phytosciara flavipes | reverse complement strand
CAGCCCACCACGAGTGCTTTTACATAAAATAATATTTATAAGTGACTATAAACAGTTGAGTGTGCGAAGTTCGTTTGGTTCTTTTGTCTGTGTTTGTGTGTGAATGCAATTCCATAGATATAACAGCAACACGTAATACAGAACAGGGGGAGGGAGTAGTTCTAAAAACAAGTGAGTTTCAAAGCTCACTTAAAATTAAGAAGTTCAGATTATACCAAAAAAAAAAACTTAAAAAACACAGGCCGTCACCATCAATTCCGAAAAAAATCATAAAATTATAAGGTTGAAATAGTGAGACTAGACTTTAAAAGTTCGGCCACCGGAGGAGTTGTCGTTGTTGCTTCGAAGAACACAGATCACTTGCTGTAATACAAATTTTGTGGAAGATCAGTTGGCAGTTTTTTGTTTTCTTAATTCCATGGGATGAGTTTAGTTGTTTCGTTGATCTTCCTCTTTGTTTAACGCGTCACTTTGTTAAAAGGTGAGCAAGTAAATATGATTTAGGTACAAGATAGCCGTGTTCTTCTGTTTTACAATTAATTCTTTTTTAATTAGTTAAAAATAATTTTTCTTTTATATTACAATGAGACTGAGCAATAAGCTTTTTCTCATATGGAATTCGTTGACGAATAACGATGAATTTTCTCTCTTTGCTTCTTCTTCAACGATTTTTCTTTTTTGCTTTTCTGCTTCTTTACAATTACTATGATTTGTCATACAAATGTTCCATTAAAATTTTCTTCTTCTTTTAATTCGCTACATTCATATATGGGTGTGCGAATGCTAATTGTTATATGAACATTACATTCTAATTTCTAGATACGGAAATGATTGTCTTTTCGTTAAGCACCAATTTGATTGTCTGATCATTTCGTCTGCTGTGTTGTTGGATTTCTTATTTTCAATTATATTTTACAAAATTTTTATCTTTGATTTTTCGCCCTAAATTTCTATAACTCACTCTATTTACGATAGATAGTCTGGTGTTGGTTCGGACACAGCGTCCGGATTCGTAAACAGTGGATTGGGGAATTCGGGTGGATGTGGTAGTGGGCCAGTTGCTTTCGGCCGTCGTCGATAGGCCATTAGCCAGCATGATACTGCAACAGCGACAGCTACTAGTGACAGTAATGCCGTTATCACCAATGCAATGATGAGGCCAATCATCGACACACAAATGTCTTCGACCCGTTGGGCTGCTGGGTGTACTGTGTTTTTGAAGGAAAAAAACAAATTTATGTTTTTATTAAATTGTAAACCGTTACGAATTTTAAAATTCCGATTTGCACAATAAATGTCTAGTTTAAGCTAACCGGAAAATCAGCTCAAAATTATTTACGTTTAGCTTAGATCTGACCTCGAATGGTGACACTTTCGTGTTCATTTAAATTTAATTGAAACTTAAACTGAATCAGATTTTGTCATTTCACATTCAGATAATAGATCTATTTGGGTTATGCAGAACCGAATTGAAACTTAAAAATTGCATTCAAAAAATTCGTTTTCACTTACTCTGACGTCCATCAGATAATCGTTCGTCACGTCGTTCCAATGTCAAAATCGGATTTGACGAAATGATAACTTCCTCTCGTTGTTGTCCCTGACGCATATCATTTTCGGCCAATTCAGTGTTCGATGAGTTGAATTGTCGACCGTCGGAAATCTGACGACGTCTGCGTCGTCTACCGAACGCATTGTAGCCACGACAATTGACCGGCTGGCATTTACCGAAACATACTCGGATATTACATTGGAATCGGATGTTATCGCTTGACGGGAATTTGAATGCATTGAAACTTGCTAGAAGGCTGTTTGTTTCGCTCTTATATTCCCATTCGCCGAAGATGCTCGGATCGGTAGCGCAACCATTTTCGTCTGTAACAATGTACTCATTTTCGACACTATCTTCCGTTGTTTTAGCCACGCAACTACGAGCAAAGCCTCCGTAGATTGCTAGAAAGTAGTAATATGGAAGAATTTTTTCGTTAATTTGACATAAATTCGATTTGAGAAATAGGTGAACATACTTGCTGGTTGTACATCCACTTGCAACATCAAATTGTCGCCAATTTCCGCTGAACTGATTTCCTCTCCATTGTTCGTTACAATTCTCATTGAACAAATTGGTGGAGGACCAGTGTTTGCAATCGTTCCAGCCGTTGTTAGCATTGAGACATTGAATCCTAAGGTCACATTCTGCTCTCCAGTTTGGTAGACACAACGGATTTGATATGCCTGCGCCTTGTATGTGACCAATTTCGGATGTTTTTGTATGACCAACACAAAGCTGGCAACTCCATTCACATGTATCAGACCGCAGTTGCCGAATTGAACCTTGAAAATCTCTGTGTGTGGTACAGTTTCCGGTGTAAGATTGACAACACGTCGACAGTCTTCGTCCTTGCTGTGACCCTTTACATACAACACTCCGTTGAATCCTTCCTCAGCGATGTGTATTTCGACCTGCACCCCATCAGCCAAACAACTGACAAGAATTTCGGGTCGGAGGAATTCTTTGCGATATGTGTTGTTGCACAGAACTTCAGGATTGCCGTAGTAACCGGTTAGACATGTGCAAATTGCCCGATGATTTGTGGCATTGCAGTATGCGTTCATGCCACATGACTTAGTGAGGCATGGATCTTGACACGTCCGCGAATCTTGTTCACAGTAACGGTTATCTGGACAATCTTCATCGGTGTAACACTTCGAAACGTTCTTTTCTTCCGGTACACATTCCCCTCGTGATGTCAATCGGTAACCATATTTGACAGGGCATACACAATTGCCACGTTCGTCGATAACTAGTCCACGTTCTAGAGCGCATACACAATGGCCGGTTTCATCGATTTTATAACCGAGTTCTACGCGGCAAGGTGTGCAATTTTCATAAATGTCCAAAGCACTGCCAGGTGAACAAACGCATAGTCCGTTGGCATCGCGAACGAATCCTTTGTCGATTCGGCATAGTGAACCTACATTTAAAAAAAAGCAAACGAAACGAAATCGTGAGAGTTGATTTTCTATAAAAAAAATATGTGTGGCTTACGTTTATCGCATTGTACAGCGGCGTTTCCTTGATAACCTGGGATACATATGCAAACCATTGTTCTTACTGGAACTGTGTCAAGTACTTTACATTCAGCATTCACACCACACGGTCGAGTAGCGTTACATGGATTGACACATTGACCTCGAATACAGGCAGTTTGTGAAGGACAATCCCCATCGTATTGACAAATCTCGTCTAATTGTATGCAGCCACGATTCAAATCACTTACAAATCCAGGTGGACAAGCACATTCCGGTCGATGATTGTATACTCGACAAATTTCACTTCTGGCACAGACTGCTGTCTTTTCGCATGGATTCTCGCATTTGCTGTTGATGCAAGCCTTATCGACGGGACAGTCATCGTCACTTCGACAACCCAACAAGACACAAGCAATTCTAGGATCGCCACTGTATCCTGGCAGACATTCGCAAACGGCACGATGGTTGATACCATAACATTCAGCTCGTTCGCCGCATTGATTTTGATCGGCCGAACAGGCAGGCACACATTGTCGATTGATGCAGGTATGAGTTTTCGAGCATTCCGAATCTGATGTACAGCCAATTTTGATGCATTGAATTTCTGGATTACCGTCGTAGCCTTGTTGACACGAACACACTGGCTTATGGTCTTTGACTCTGCATTCAGCGTTCGGTCCGCAGCTGCACGGGTCACGGCATATGTCATTGATACACGCCTTATCGCTTAGACAGTCCGAGTCAGATATACAACCGCCAACATCTAGAACTGGTTTCAATGGCTTACATGTTCCGCTTCCACTGCTAACATATCCTTCGGGACACACACAAATCATTGTTCGTACCGGTGACGATGGAACAACTTCACATCGTGATGGTCGCTGACATGGATCTAGAGCGATACATGGATCGATACATTTATGTTCGATGCAAGCCAATCGCGATGGACAATCAATATCGAAAGTACATTCATGCACAGGTTCCGGTTTGCAATCTACATATGGATTGCCGATGTAACCTGGAGGACACTTGCAGACAGCCATGTGATTTTGTGGTGAGCACTCAGCGCGTGAAGAACATACGTTATCATAAACGCATGGATTGACGCACTGGGCATTTTCGCATCCTTTGTCGCTCGGACAATCACTGTTACTTCGGCAGCCGACAACATTGCATCGTTCCCATGGATTTCCTCGATAGCCACTTAAGCATCGACATTCAGCTTTGTTACCGACCGGATAGCATTCAGCGTTCAACCCACATGGATCGCTGATTATGCATGGATTCACACAATTTCCATTGATACAAGCCTTGCCAGAATCACATTCTGAATCAATGCGACATCCGACGGTTCTACAGGCCGTAGTAGGATTTCCTTCATAGCCTTCCTCACAAGAGCAGGTGGCACGATGATTTTGTACTTTACAAACGGCATGAATGCCACAGTCACATGGATTTCTACATTGTCGATTGATGCAAGACTCGTTGTCGGCACATTCACTATCTTGCTGGCATCCAGGTGGCGTTGGTAGCACAATTCGGCGACATTCACCGTTTTGATCTGGAACCCACAATTCTGGACACTCACAGACCATTGTTCGAACTGGAGAGCTATCTATCACACTACATTTGGCTGTTGGTGAGCATGGAATGAGTTCTGTGCATGGATTTACACATTCATTCCGAATACAGGCCATTTTGCTTGGACAATCATAATCCTGGACACATTCTGGTTGATCTTGTTTGATTGGTCGTCTTTCGCAATAGGACAATGGGTTTCCTTCAGGCAAATCGTCTGGACATTTACAGCTCGCAATGTGATTTCGCACAAAGCAGACGGCATTTGGAGCACAAGGTGGATTAAAGTTAGATGCACACGGATTGATGCAGTGATTGTCAACGCAAGCTCTGTCACCAGGGCAATCGAAGTCTGAATGGCACTCGACTCGTGCACATCTTTCAAATGGATTGCCTTCAAGGCCAGGAGGACAACGGCAAGCTGCACGATGATTATGACCATAGCATTCTGCATTAACTGCGCAAGGATCGCCAAGAGCACATGGATTTATGCATTCACCATTGAAGCATTGCTTACTGTTGCTACACTCGTCGTCAGACTGGCAGCCTAATTTCACACATCCGAATTGAGGATTTCCAGAGTATCCGGGTTTGCAGTGACAAACTGGATGATGATTTGCGACATTACACTCAGCATCAACGCCACAATTGCACGGATTTACGCAAATTTCGTTCACACACGATTCGGAAAGCGTACAGTCAGAGTTCGATTTACATCCAATAGTTGATTCGCTTGGAGGTACACATTTGATCAACGGATTTCCATTGTAGCCGCTCGGACATTTACAGATGGCCCGATGATCTTGGGCGTGACAGAATGCACCTCGTCCACAAGGTCGTTCGTATGTGCATGGATTAACACAATGTTCATTTTTGCAAATACGATCGTTAGGACAGTCGCCGTTCACATAACATTCGGCCAAAGCAACTGCTCCTGGATTTTTCGGTGTTGGTGAGCATTCAATCAATGGATTACCTGTTGAGATAGTAGAATTCGAATTGAGCCTAAACCAAACAGCTACAAAAATCATTTTGCCTTACCTTCGTATCCTGGTGGACATGTACAAATTGCACGATGTGAGGTTGATCGACACAAAGCGTTAACACCGCATTGTTCTACCCTGCAAGCTAGCGTACACGTTCCACGAATGCATTTATCAGAATCTGAACAATCTACATCCAATTGGCAGCCAGGCTGTTCGCGTGCGATAGGAACACAACGTCCGGTGCTATCCGTAATCATGTCAACGGGACATCTACATATTACTGTGCGTAATGGGAGACTGTCGAGAACCGTGCAAGTTTGTTCTGGAGTGCAAACGTTAGATTTTGAGCATGGATTTTCGCATCGTTTGTTGATACACGCGAATTGTGATGGACAGTCAGCATCCACTCGACACTCTGGTTGAACGTCTCTATATGCTGAACATTCGACGTACGGGTTACCAGATGTTCCAGGTCGACAGCTACATACAGGTTGATGAGCCCGACCCTCACATATTGCAGTTTCAGCACAACTATCTGAGTCACAGACTTTACGGCACACTCGATTCAATCGATCGCACGCTTCGTCATCTCGGCAATCTTCGTTGTATTGACAGACTCCAGTCACGCAAGAAACCAACGGATTACCTTGGGTTCCAGCCGGACACATGCAATTGGCTCTATGATTTTGGGCCAAACATTCAGCACCGCGACCACATTGAACCGCTCCAAGTGTACAAGGATTCAAGCAATTTTCATTATGACACGTCTTATCGTACGGACAGTCATGGTCGGTCTTACATTCCGGCTTGTAACATTGCACTTGAGGATCTCCACCCCATCCAATAGGACAATAGCACAATGGTCGATGTTGTGAGACTCGACATTCTGCATTCTGTGCGCATGGATTTCGTTCGGCGCATGGGTTTCTGCATTTTTCGTTAATGCAAGCTTGATGCGAGGAGCATTCCAGGTCTGTTCGACATTCCGGTGATGGAGTGGTGGGTTCTTTGAAGCAATTGACGAACGGATCTCCGACCAAACCAGCTGGACATTTGCAGATGGCCCGATTGTTTTGAACAGAGCATTCAGCTGTCGGAGCGCATGGATTCGCTTCTATGCATGGATTAGTGTCCTTTTGGGGAGCTGTGAATGAAATTTTACGTTAGTTTTGTAAAAGAGAGAATGGTTAAATGGGGCTGAAGGTATGGATGCTTTCTTTTTTACAGAACTCGGAGGTGATCGTGAGTGCAAATTCTATGTACAAAAAATTACAAAAATTCTAATCAACAACCTGTGAAACGATGAAATAAATCGAAAATTAAATGAAAGTCGTTTTGATAATGTTTGTTTCGATTTTTTCACTTACCTAATCGACAAGCAACGTCCGCATCACCAATATACCCTGGTTCACACTGACAAACCATTGTTCGAAGTGGCAGTGAATCAACGACTGAACAAGTTGCGTGACTTCCGCATGGTTTTGTCTCGTAGCAAGGGTTTTTACATACACCACTGAAACAAGCCAGTTTGCTCGGACAATCAGCGTCCATTGAACATTGTGGACTATCTTGAACTGGAACTAATGCGAAAAACGTTAACTCTAAGTGACTGACCTCTTGATTAAACTTGATTCTCATTCTACTTACTTCTCGTACAAGTAACGTGTGGATCACCATTATATCCGGGTGGACATTTACAAGAAGCTCGATGATTATCAACACGACACTGTGCACCAACACCACAATCACATGGATCTCGACATTTCTCATTCTTACAAGCTAAATTGAACGGGCATTCGTCGTCGCGCGTACATTCTGGTCGATCGCATTTAACCAGTGGATTGCCTCTGTATCCATCCAAGCAATAGCATCTTGCACGATGATTAAAGTCCGATCGACAATGGGCATTCTGACCGCATTGCGTTCGTTCGCATGTGTCGACACATTGTCGGTTGATGCAAGCTTGTGTCACCGGACAATCCGAATCGGATCGACATCCAATTTCGTAGCATGCAGTCTGTGCGTTTCCGGTGAATCCTTCACGGCACACACAAATCGGCCGATGGAATTGAACGTGACATTCTGCATTAGCACTACAAACGTTACCCTCTGCGCATGGATTGCGACATTGTTGATTGATGCAAGCCTTATCATTGGTACAGTCTGAGTCTCGTTCACATTCTGGTTTTATTGTTGGCTTCCTATCTTCCAAACATTGTACGTAAGGTGATCCGAAGAATCCTGGCGGGCATGAACATACGGCCTTGTGATTAACACCGTGACATATGGCATTTAATCCGCAAGCATTTACGCAAGGATCACTACACTTTTGATTGAAGCAAGCCCGGTCTGACGAACAATCGTCGTTTGTTATACATTCTGGGTAGGTGCAAATTGCAGCTCCATTTATAACTCGACAGTGTCCGTTTTGAGCACAAGGAGACGGATTGCATGGATCAATAGGATCAGCTGGAGCTGGTCGACATAGAACAAATGGATCGCCGGTCATTGTGTTCGGGCATGAGCATGTTGGTTTATGATTGAGTGTATGGCATAATGCTGAAATTGAATAGAAAAGAAAATGAGAATTTGATCGAAGTCATTATCTTTGTTCCACACAAAATTGAGAACAAATTGATTTACCATTTTGTCCACAAACACCTGGGCACGGATCAACGCATTTGTTATTGACACAGGCCTTATCACGTGAACAATCTGCACTTATCGTACATTCAGCGTGGCATCCACTACCGGACGGATTTCCATAATATCCAGGTATGCACTCACAAACGGCACGGTTTTGGGAACGACGACAGACAGTATTTTGACCGCAAGGGCTTGGATAGCACGGATCAGCTACTTGAACCGGGACATCTCTTTCTACATAAAGTATGCATTGTCTAAACGCATCACCTGAGGAACGAATTCAGATTTTATTGTATTATCGTAAAAATGTTTTTACAAATGGTTAACCACTTCTTACCTGTTGTGCCTGGTGGGCATGTGCAAATTGGTATATGATTGGTTACTGAGCATTGAGCTTCTACGCCTGAAATACGAAGAAAATAACGAATCATTTAGTAATCATAAAATAAAAACCAACCATTTCAAAGCCATAAAGATTGATTGATTCTCAGAATTTTGTATTTGTAAAGATTTGTTGATAAATAAAGAAATTTAATTGAATTTGAAAGTCTCAAATTTTTACTCAATTATTTAATGCAAAAAAACTTACCACATGTACCAATGCATGGATCTTGACATTTATTTCGGATACAAGCACGGTTCATTGGACATTCTGAGTTGCTAACACATTCTGGACGACATCCCTCGTATGGATTACCGCGGTATTCGTGAACACATTCACAAATTGCATAATTATTTTCAACACGACAACGAGCGTTGGCTCCACAAGGCGATGGTACGCACGGATCTTGAACAGGAGGATCAGCAGGTGGTTCTGTGTATAATTAATAGAAAAATAATTTGTAAAATTCATGTATTAGTTTGAACCATTTTGTAAAAGCAGTCACCAAAAATACTAAAAAGATTAAAACTACGCGCACTAATGTTTAAAAAATTCCTTTACGATCGGCAACAATTCGAATCGTTTCAAAAATATCGAATTTCTCCTACTTCTTTCATTTCTCCACAACCAGTGCATGGGGAAATGAGAGAAGAAGGAGAAATAAGAGAAGTAATTATTTCTAAAAAACAAACTTAATTTAAAAATGAGCTCGGCAATTAACCGGCCACAAAATTCACTAAAATAGTATATTTTGTTACAAGTGATGAAAAATTCCACTTCTATCAAGAGTGACAAACAACGTTTTCTGTGCTTAAAAACCGAAATGAGACGAAACCACAACCATGTAAACAAAAAAATTCATGAGTGCACTCGATTGCAGCCGGAAATAGTTATTTGGATCACGGGTGACGAAAAGAAAAAAATTTAACCGTGTGCGAGAGTTGCAATCGCACAGGTTGAATTTATTTTCTTCTTAATTTCTGGTACTTAAGGAGCCATTCACAAATTACGTACGCCTAAAATAACGAATTTCAGAGCCCACCCCTTCCCCCCATCATGAGCCAAAATGTATGGAGAAAATTTCAAAAATGTATGAAACGTACGTGAATGGCTCCTAAAAATGTTGGAAATAAGAATTGAAATTTTTGGGACTAAGTGGAAATAGTGCAATTTTTTGAAAAATTTCTTATAAAATTAACCTTGAAATATTTGAAAATGAATGGAAACTTTGGAAGTATTTTAAATGGAAATGCAATTGTCGATTTTTGCCAGTGGCTAACCAAACCCAATTTGAGTATCATTTCTTCTTCTTTGCTTTATTTTTTGTCTACGACTAGGGTTTACAAAAAATTTCCTGATTTTTTAGTCATTTTGACTTTCAGGGTCAGCAATAACGACGAGACAAACAGTGGATGTAAAGTTGTTAAAATCAGAGAAAAAATTCTGAACTTTCCTTGAGTTAGTTTTAGCTGTGAGTTTCTTCCCATAAGTCATAAGTCAAACTCAATCTTACTTATTGAAGCTTCCGATTTACTACTAAACTTGAGTATTTTTAGATCAAAGAAACGCGTGGCCTAAGACTTATCTGTATTACAGGCTAGTTTTCGTTTAAAGATTAGTCGGTTTTTGGCTACGAAATAACGGTAACCTCGATTTTTAATCAGCCATATTTTTAAAATTTTGTTTATATATATTAGGGTAAGACGAAGTAGTAATAGTAGATTATACCTATGTGAAGTATACAACAGAACATGTACGTACAGCTTTATGCTGTTTTACTGTACACGCGAGAGTGTGTTGGTGCAAGCGTCTAGTAATAGTAATATTTTACTATGTGATGTTCATTCCTTGTTATGTATGGGCGCCGTTTACGAGTGACCCAAATTTGTATAAATCATCACGTTTTTATGACCCCCTGTGACGTCATTTATGAACGGTCCCATGTAGTAATTCACACCAATACACTCTCGCGTGTATAATAAAATAATTTCACGCCTAAATTTATTTGACGTGCGTTCATATTAACTTCTTGATATTGTAAAATTGCTACTGTTGCTAATATGTGCCTAAGCTGGAATTTTGCGCAAATCATCATCACCAACATCTTCATCATCAAACCTCTTTTTCCATAAATTTCAAAATTTTCATTTTCCCAACATTTTTTTCCATAAATTTCAAAATTTCCATTTTCCATAAATTAATTACCAGCTCACACTTCACACACTTCCCAATCAACACAACATATCAAGAAATATATACGACGCTTCTCTCAACAAAGTCAACAAAAGTTTTACTTTTCCTCACTGGGTTAAGAAGAATAAGTTTTTGTGCTTTAGGAACCTAATTCGACATTTTTCTCCGAAAAGTGGCTAAGAAAGACTGAAATTGTTGCAAAGTTTTGGTTTTGTTATGATAATGATGCTTTCGGCACAGAAAACTTCATTCGTAAAGCCGTGACAGAAGCATATTTTTTTCAGAACATGTCGCGTCGTAAGCCAGTAACGACAAATTTACGACTTTTGTACTGAAAAAGTATGCTTTGTGTCGCTAGTGACGTAAGATCCTATTGTCACGAATCGCATCGGGAAAAGTTTGTGTGAAAGCTCAACTTAACGAAATTTATTTTATTTTTGTCAAGTTGACCGTTCATACAAAGTTTATATGATCCGCTTAATTTAATTTCTGCTTTACTTCTAATGTGCCTCTACTTCGCCTCGGGTTGACGATTTCCACATCAATCTATTGTGCTAAATTTCCATTTAGACACATGTTATCAAAATAGCTTTTTTTCTCAATTATTGGTTTACTTTTGGTTAGTGTTGTATATAAATATTGAAAAATATGCAAAAACTCACGAAGCTGAATAAATCGACATTCAATAAATGGATTGCCGGTAAAAGCACTGGGACAAACACAATTTGGTGTATGTAAAAATACAGAACATTCGGCACCGATACCACACGTATTTATGCACGGATTTTGACATCGTCTGTTCAGGCACGCAGTTTGACTTGAACAATCAGTATTTGTTGTACATTCAGGTCGGCAATGTGGTGGAGATCCTATATATTCTGGCAAACACGAACACGACGGATTCCCATTCGATGAAATGCATAATGCGTTTCTACCGCAAGGTGAGGGATCGCATGGGTCAACCGGATTTTGTGGAAGCGTTGGTGCCGCTAGATAATACAGTTTCGAATAAATTGCCGAAGGTTTTGAAGTGATTCAGTAAAGCTATTTACCAATTGGTACGCAACGACTGTAAGCGTCTCCAGTATATCCGGGTGGACAATAACAATCAGCAAAATGATTGACTACACGGCAAATGCCATTCAATGCACAGCTTCCAGGACAAGGATCGATACATTTTTGATTGACACAAGACTGGGTAGGTAAACAATCTGAATTGATAATACATTCTGGTCGACATGTTGGCGGACTTCCGACATATCCCACAAGACAGGAACAAGCACCATGTCCGTTAACATTTCGACATACAGAATTTGCTCCACAAGGTGACGGATTACATGGGTTTTGTTGGACAATTTCTGAGTCTGATCGAAAAAGATAATGAAATTGAAAAGTAGGTTTGATGGGAAATATCTAACAGTAAAACATACGTTGTATCGGTCTGCATTGAATTAGCGCATTTCCTTCCATTCCTTGAGGACAAGTGCACATTGGTAGATGATTTATTACATTGCACAATGCATTTTGCGCACATACACCAATGCATGGGTCGACACACTTTCGATTAACGCAGGCCTTATTTCTCGAACATTCCGAATTGAGAACACATTCCGGACGACAACCTTGATAGGCATTTCCAATATATTCTGGTAGGCAAGTGCATTCCCCATTACGGCATTGAGCATTCGACCCACATGGCGAGGGATTACAAGAATCTTCGTGAATTGGAACATCTTCTACAATTTACGTTTGTGAATTTGTGGTCAGTAAAGAATTTTCATTTTAATTACTTGGTGGAGTAGGAGCTTCATAACATCGCGTAAATGGATCACCGATCAGTCCGTCCATACAAGTGCAAATAGGAGTATGGTTCATCACATGGCATTTGGAAGATATTCCGCACACACCGACACATGGATCACGACACTTTTCATTTATGCACGCCTTATGGTTAGCACAATCAGAATTGATTGAGCATTCTGCTCTGCAATTTGGTGGTGCACCGAAGTAATTTGAGAGACAAGAGCAGATCGGAACATTTCCATTTGGTTGACATTGTGAATTCGGACCACACGGTGTAGGGAAGCAAGGATTCGATGGTTGAGGTGTGTCTTCTACAGGCTCTAAATTGGAACCACTGTTAGCAATTGGTTCAAAAATATTGTCCCGTCTGATTTTTCTTACGAGGAATCGGGTAACATCTACTGAAAGCATTTCCTGTAAAACCAATACGGCATGAGCAGTGGGGGCTGTGATTATTCACGTGGCAAACAGCACTGTCTCCACAAGTACTTGGACAGGGATCAACACACTTTTGGTTGACGCAAGCTTTGGTTAGCACACACTCTGAACTAACAACGCATTCGGGTCGACACGCTGGTGGATATCCTATGTACGTTGGAAGGCAAGAACAAACGGCTTGTCCGTTTAATTCTCTACATTGACCGTTTAGACCACAAGGTGAAGGAGTGCAAGGATTAACATATTCGATTACAGCTGTAAAATAACATAACAGAACGGTAAGACTTTCATTCAGAAGAAAAAAAGATGTAAGCTCTTACGCTCGTCTTTTGGAATACTGCAATATCTATACGGATCTCCCGTATATCCATGTCTACATGTACAAGATGGAACATGGTTTATCACTAGGCATTCCGCATTTTCACCACAGCTTCCAGCGCATGGATTTTTACATTTGGCTTGTATGCAAGCTTTGTTGGACGGGCAATCTGAGCTAAGAACGCATTCTGGGCGACATCCATCGTACGGATTACCGTAGTACTCAGGCAAACATTGGCACGATCCTGCACCATTTTGCTCTTTGCAGTTTGCGTTTGCACCACAAGGGTTTGGAATACAAGGTGTTGATTGTTCGTACACTGGTAATTGTTGA